>JANHGN010016999.1:5153-47963 GCA_024605025.1 Megaceryle maxima
GGAGTAGATGGTCTACAAGTGGTAGATGACAGGGCAAGCGTTTGTTATGTAGAAAGGCATGGCTGGGGTATAACATGACCAAGGGGGGGGGAAAAAAAAAAAAAAAAAAAAAAAAGCACACGTGACCAGGACTCTGCCCTAAATTGGTTCATGGAAATCTATTTCACTTCTCCATGCTTCATTCATTCTCACCAACACCAGTCATTACAGCTTAAAGGGAAAACAAGATCAGATTTGTCAAGTGATTGTAGCATGGTTATTGTACCTAAAATTAAGAGACCTCGGAATCAGGTTTTTGTTTTGTGAAAGATGGGAGAAGCAGGAGAAGACTGACACCTGTTTAGAATTAAAACGTGTAAAAGGACATGAGAAGTGTGAAACTTTTCTATCTAGCTGATGCCTAAGTTTCTTTTAAGAGTGTTTTGTTTTGTTTTACAAAGTAGTTTTCTGTTAGGAGAGGGACACATTCCTGGGCAAGGTCTTTTAAATGGTTTGACAGCAGTGGTCTTCCTCACAGGAAGACTTACAGCTCTGACATACTTTATCTCAGATCATTTTGCCAAGTGGATGGAGTTCTTCAGATTTGGATTCTGTTGCATTTGAGATTGTCCTTGACAATAGATAGATGCCCAAAGAGCACTTTAATAGTCCTTCAATTATTTATACTTGTCTTCTTAATTGCTTTCAGTAGTACAGCCTCAGTTTCTGTCTGGGCGTGGCACATTTATGCAACAGATATGATAGGCAGGCATGTAGCTGATGCAGCTAGTTGGAAGCAGAGTTTGATGGCCCTGTGGTACAGGGCTGAGGTGAATTGCAGATCTCCCTGGGGACTGTTAGCATCTTCCATACAGGAGTGACTAGAATGGCCATCTTTCTCACCTGGGACAAAAAAAAAACCCAAAACATTTCCCTTCTAGATGATGCACTTAAAAGTTCTGTTCTTAAAATGTGATGTAGCAAAAAGGACGTATTCATATTGCTGGTTATAAGAAATTTCATAATTTAAAATGAAGTATCAAAACCCTGTGTTTAACAACATACCCTCCTTGAAGTGTGGTCATTTTGTGTCTTAGCTGTGTAAAGCAAGGTTATACCTCATAATGTAGCACCAAATGTCAAGAAAACCCAGACCAAACACAGCTCAATTTCAAAAAGCGCTTTGGAGTACGAAGGCAGTAGTTTACATCCTGACTAAGCAGGTACCAGCAGCTGTGTGTAGAGTGGCTGGAAACATGCATCTTAACTGCCCATAGATGAGAGTCCCTGTTTCTTCTGGGTGGCTTGGGGCTCTCTCTAGATTTGTTCTAGTTTCAGAGGCACTGCTTCAGTTAAAGCAGAGCCAACAGACTGGCGTGTTTCTGGTTATGCAAATACCCATTTTAGAGGAAAGCCAATGCTTTGGTACTTATGTGGTCCTTTCCTTATTAATTACTTGAGAATTACATGGAGAAATATTGAATTATTTGTCTGATACGCAATAAAACCTTTCTTCAGGTGCTTAAAATAGAAGACAGTCTTATGCTGCTGGAAAAAAATACAGGCTGTGTTTGCAAAATGCAAACTAAAAACAACCTATAATGAAAGAAGTGGAATATTTTCCTAAACTTAATGTCTTTATCATCACCACCAGACTGATACTGCTCCTTTTGGTTGTTCCAGAGGTGTTTTGTCTTTCTCTTCCCTTAGAATGGAGATTAAAAAATCCACTTTGGAGGTTCTTGTCCTTCATTTTCTGCAGTTTAGTCTGTGGCAACCTTCCTATTTACTTACAGAATCGCTCTGTACCAAAACATCGTCTCTGGCATGCCCCGCTGTTTGCTCAGCTCACCTCTGGGAAAGATTTGGTTTTGATAAGAACTATGGAAATGTTTTTCTTCTAACATGAGGTGGAAATCATATACAGCAGGAATATAGTGCCTTTCAATCTGAAAGGTCCCTAAGCACTTGACAAACTGATATCCAAACTAGCCAGCAGGAACACTAGCCACTTCTGACATGGACCTTCTTGGGGGATACAGCGCAGCACTGTTCATGGCAAGTGGCCATGCGGCGTGACAGTTTATGGCAGGAAGCAAAGATTAGTTATTCAAAGAAATCTCTCATGTTCTCTTTCCCATCAAATTAGATTATACGCTGTAGTCAAACTTAGAATTTGTGTCAGGTTTACTGGAACTTTTAATTGTGAGACCAAAGCAGTTTTAATTTCCAAAAAGTAATTTTTTTTCTCATAGATTTTGGGAAAAGGGTCTTTCTTTCAGATGTGGTAAAATACAAAAGTAAATAAGTGGCTTTTGTGCTTTGATAACATGTCAAGTTTTGATTTGATAATAACAGTTTTAACCAATATTTTCCTTTAAGATTTATGCCCATTGTTTCATGAAATAAACATAAATGCAGGGGGCTACAGTCTGTCAAAACTAAACTGTTCCCCCCCCCCCATCCTTCAGGTTATAAGGTATAAAGAAATGAACACTTTAAAAGAAAACAACACTCTGAGATAGACAGCTACGGTATATAGTAAATGCAGTTTAACAAGTATTCTCATAAGAGGGTTTCATCTTACGTATAAACGATTAAATAGCAAGTTTACTCTTTTAACAAGTCCGAGTGATAATTTTGCCCTTTAGGAGTGTGAATTTTTATTTTTCACAGCTTTCTTCTTGGTAAGATATTTATTTCAAAGTAATTGCATTCAACGCACAGGGCAGGATTTTTGTGGGTTGGTTTTTTTTTTTTTTTTTTAGAGATTCCTCCACTACTTCCTCAGCTCAAGGTCTCTTTTAGAGGAATCCGATTTACACTGCATTAGGTTACGGTATATGTTACAGAGATTGACCAGCAAGTGATTTATTTAATGACACAGTTGATTTCTAAGGGCAAATCAAATACACATACAGTTAACTGGAATAAAAGCAATTCATAAAAATGTGGAAGCACATTTACAGGATGTGTACCAAAAGTCTTAATTCTCAGGGACTTTGTATGTGGCAAGACCTGCTCTCACTAAAGCTGGTGACAAAATCTTCATCACCTTCAGTGGGACAGGATTATTTACCTGATGAGGTGTATGGTTGAGCAGAGCCTATGTAGAGAAAAAAACCTGAAATTTTTCATTTTAAAGCCTGTAACTATTTTAGTGGAGTTCATAAGTAATAGTATGCACAGTGTCATGCAGTGAATTTGTGGAAGAGTCTGTAAAAGAACCCATATTTCCTTTCTGTTGAGCTCCAGGACCAACTGCTGGGCTTGTATAAATATAGCTGTCACTTCCACAGCACCTTCCAGGCTGTTTCCTTAATGCTGAAAAGGGAAGGTGTGTTTTGGACCAATGTAAGGTTTACTTACAGCTTAAGGATGTACTTCTACCTGGAAAACTTCATGGGAAACGGAGAAATTACTTCTCTATATGAACACATACATTCACAGTGATAGTCTGTCCAAACCCATTTCATGCATGAACATCGTCATAATAAAAGAAGGAATGGTGGCTGCTATAAACTGATTTGATCAGGCTAGAAACAGACTATATTTTTAATTTAGTATCTTCAGGTAATTTCTGACAGCCTGTGAAAGACTAGATTTGATGGTACTGGGGCATCTCAGGTTCCAAAACTGCCTTGCTCCCCCATCCACAGCCTGCATGCCCCACAGCTGGTGAGAGCTGGGGCACCCCAGGCAGTACTGCAGGCATTAAGCATCTGGGGGTGTATGGACACACTCCTCTGTGCCCCTGGACACAGTGTGGGTCAAGGCTGGGGGCACCTTTGGACACTGGCGAGGCAACCCCTGGCTACTCTGTCTAGGAAATGTCAGAAAAACCATCATAATCACATTCCTCCAGAAAACCCATAGAGCCAGAGTGGGGCTTGGTGCCACCCAGGAGATATAATTATGGATAATGTTACAGGAAAGGAGTTCCTAGTTACTGAGGCTTTTAAATAATGCTGAGGTATAAAATATGTTGTGTTTCTTTTCCCTTTACAGAAAGCAGAAGCCACTGGTGAAAAGCGACCCAGAGGCCGGCCCAGAAAATGGGTAGGTATTTTACTTCCAGTCATTTGATTTATTTGCAGTGTTATAAAGCATGTTATAAAGTCCATTCTTTTAGAGCACAATTATTTCTGCTTCATTTGTAAAAAAGAGCATCCATCTTCTGTGTGTGTTTGTTCTGGTGGATTGACTAAAGGGTTAAGATAGCAGAGAAGTTAACCACAGCTTCCTACCTTTAGACTCTGGTAGTTTGCTCAAGACACTTTACTATTAAATGTTTGCTGGGAGTGAATATTTATGTGTCTCTTATCAGCATGAAAAGAGGCGCAACTCTTCCTTCAAAAGAGAGTAACAATGAGATAACTTGTTCAGTAATTGAGTAACAAAGGTTAAAGGGGCACTATCAGACATCAGAAGGTGATTAACAGAGGTGATAACATTCAGATGTAGTAAGCACAAGATAAAGTTTAAAAACCAAAATGTCTTTGTCCTGCATTGCCTGGAAACACAGCATATTTTTCTTAAGTCCAGTGAGAAAGAGCAGAAGTGAACAAGATACTCGCACTTAGAATTTAGTTTTTCCATTCTGGGCCATCTTCTTGCCTTGTATAATTGTGGTGACCGATAATATGATTCATTAAAAGTTCCCTCTTTCCCTGGCCATTCAGTCTGTAGAGGTGGCTATCAGACACATGTGTTTTGTTTCTTTGGCTGTGGAAAGATTCAGTCTCAAGATACTTGAAATTCTGTGTTGTCATTGCTGTTTACAGCTATTGAGAGCTTGCCTTTTGCTCTTCTCCTCTGCATGTCATTTACTTATGTATAGGCTTTCAAAAGAAGAGTGATTGGGATGTCACTTGGAAAACACTGTGGGGTATTAGGAGATAGGAAGGTATGGCTGTGTGCTCCATCACAAGTTAATGTTTCTAATTTCCCTTCTCCAGTTCCCTTTCTGGTTAACGTTTTTCTTTAAACTACTTTTTCAGATCCATCTCAATTTTGCTCTCTTATTTTACTCTGCCATCTCTTTCCTTTCTGTAGTCCAACATTTTTTCCCTTTTTTTTTTTCCCTTCCCAGTTCTTTTGCATAGATGTTAACACTGCTGTAAAAGTATATGTTTGCAAAAGCTCAAACAGCACCAGATGGTACTTAAAACTACATCTGAGGTTCTTCAGAATATCAGCAGCTAAACATGGGAGTGATTGCTTTAGCAGTCACTTTAAGAAATAGTTTAGCTCCGTAGCATTGTCCATGATAAAGTACCCCAGGATTATTTCTTTGGGCAAAACAGACCATTTACATACTAGATGTATTGTTTATGCCTGTAGTTTTTAAGTCAGGTATGTGAAGAGGCTCATTTGCATTAAGAAATAAAGTGGTGTATTCAAATGTACCTGTGCTGGTGAGCTTCTCAAAAGCAGTTTGCGGAAGGCAGATGCCAAGTGCAGTAAAATGTGGATCAGTTACTGTCTGCTTCCTCCCATCCCTCTCAGACCTTGCACATGTGGACACTGAATGTTGCTTGCTAGGTCCTCACCTTGGGTGCAGTCCTAGGGGAAGCAGCAGAAATAGCTGTTTTATGAGAGTAATTTGTAACAGGCAGGCCATCCCCACTGAATTAGGAATGTGCGACTGTTGAACAGGGATAGTTGAAGAGCTCTGTGAAAGGGGAAATTGCAGCAGTCAGAGATGTTAAAAAGATTTTATCTCCCGAGCTCTCATAGTCAGAAACTAAGTTGAGCTTTCAGTGAAAAGGGCTAATTATAATGTTTCTAGGGTAGAATGTTTCCCTTTTATTTTTGTGTCTTTATGGGGAAGAAAGAATAGACAGTGTCAGTGGAGCATTAAGTTTAGCATGGGCTGTTTGTCAGGTGAAGAATCTGATTTTTCAAACCTGGTATTACTTTGCTGTTGTGCCTGTTGAAAGCAAAGTATTTTTATTTGCTTATTCCAATTATATGATTGCTTCTGTGATTTTCAGAGATAACGCCCCTATCTGCAGCACGTATTGAGAGAATTCTATAGACTGTGAGAATCAAATAGGCCTTTTTTCCCCGTCTCCTTCTTCTCTCTTGCCAGTTTAAATTGGGTTTATGGTTTCCTCTGTGCAAGATGAAATGGAGTATCATGTTATATTTTTACTCCAGAAAGAAATGTGGTTAAATTGTTATAAGCCATTATGGTGCCAACTATAAGCAAAGCTTATAGTTGAAATCAAGAGAGTATTCTGCCTAAAAGCAGATGACACAGAATCATCCTTTCTGTTTTGACATCCAACATATACTCAGAAAATTTCCCTTTTTATCACCTAAACTTCAGCTAAGACCTTAGTGATTATTTTCTCCTTCAATCCAGTTTCTTCCAAGCCTTAATGATGGTTCCGTGTCACTGAAAGTAAGGAATGTGTAGGGTGGTTTTTTTTTGTGGGGTTTTTTTTTTTTTTTTTTTCCTCTCAGAGAGGGCAGTATTCTTTATGGCAGGTATTTTCCTAAGTTTGTAACCCTTTTTTTGTGAGTCTAGAGGTTCCGTGTCATATGTTGTTCATCAAATTGTAAAGTATTATTTATTCTGTTTCCTTCAATATGCCTATGCAGAGACATACAAGCTGACAGACTACTGTAGAATTCCAGTAGTTGATGTTTCTGCCGGTTCAAATTAAGTATTTAATGTTTGTGACTTGCAATATATTTATTTATATATTATCTTTTAGAAGAGAAGTAAATCTTTTTGACTAGTATAAAACTGGGAAGGGGGAGGGAGAGCCCAAGTGAAGAGGGCAAGGAGCCCACTTTATCACAAGCGTATGAGGCATCTGATGATCTTTCTGATGCAGTAATGTGTACTTTGCAAAGTTGTAAAGGAAAAGAAGACCCAGTAGAACAGACAGTAAAGATTGAAAAGATCTCTGAAAATGAAAGATTAATCTACATAGAAAAGCTTTCTAAATGTCGACAGCTAGTTGAATAAAAATCTTGGGGATAACAAGGCTCTTCAGATGCATCTACATTGGCATGTTAGGTCACATTGGGAGTAGTGCTTTGGAAATGCATCTCCTCCTAATTGTCCCCACATACTGTATGCATTGTGGAGCAGTCTCAGGGCTCATGGGCTGGATTCCTTTCAAATGAAACAAAATTGGAAGATGTGCTGCAGAAGCGCAGTCTGGTAGACATTCAACCCCTAGGGCAAGGCTAGAGTGAAATAAAGACCTTTTGAAAGGTGTGTAGTGTGGACCTTATATCCTCTGCACCAGCCTTTTTTCCTCTGCTGGTCTGTATTGTCTATGTATACGTAGCCTTTGATGCTTGAAAGAGGCAAATGAAGCACCGTGGCTTTTATTAACAGAATTATTTTATGTAGCATAGGCATAAAGTGAAATTCATAGCCATGGAAATTTACATTCCCAGAAGTCAGTGGAAGGTTTGTCACTGACTTCATCAGTGCTAGGTTTTTGCCACTGAGATCTGATGCTGCCGCTCATGGAATCTGCAGCAGTTTTGCCGATGGCTTCACATAACTCTTTGTAAAAAGCGCACAATCAAAGCTGCTTTAATTTATTTTATTTTCTCTTTTAATGTTTGTATGTCTAGAAGTTGATTGAAAGGAGGGGACTGAAGGGTTACGAGTAGAGCAGGAAATTGAGTAATCAATTATTCTGCCATTTGTTCCAAAGAACTCCATTGACAAACCTGAGAAATTTGGTAGAGATCTACTGCTCTCAGGTGTCAGTTTAATGAGGAAACCAGAAACTCAGTTCTGAAGTTTTTTATTTCCATTATTTTTATTATGTCTTTAGATAGATCATTTTTTGTTTGCTTGTTTGTTTTGTTTTTTTGTCATTGTCTGATAACACCTCCACATTGTTTAACCTGAACCACAGATTAACTGAATGACAGAATTGCTCAAAACCCCCAAGGAACAGTCCAGAGCTTTTTACAACTTTGAACAGGACTTTTGTGGGCAAGAGACATGGCTGATGCCATGCCATGAAACTGTTTTAAAGGATGAAAAGATGTAGTTCTGGAAGCCGCATGATCGTAACAGCAGAAGAGAATCAGTGACTTTCCAAGTGCAGGGGGAATGTGAAGCATCTGCTTCCACATCTCATCACTGATGCTCAAGTAACAACTGTCACTTGTTCAGAAAGCTTCTCTCTCTTTTAAGAATTTGTTTTATGTTGTATAGTCTAGATAGCACATTTCAGGTTGGTAGAAAATAAAAGGTAATCAGAAATGAACTTAATATTCTTTTGCAGGAGCTTTATCTTAGCCAGTCATGATTAGCTAGACTTCATAGTATTTTGAAAGCTAAGGTTTCCCCCTTTTTAATGAAGGCAGAGTTTCACTTCACAGTGAGAGTCAAAGCAGTGTCAAACAACATTAAAAGAAATAATTGCAAAAATGCTTTTTTCTAACTTTTTCTTCAGATTATTTCCCACTGCAGTTTTGAGGTAGTTGCGGTATCAAACATTAAACATGGAATTTGCAATGTGTTTCTATGCCAGCAGTTCCAGAAGGCCTGTGTTAGGACAAGGATTCCTAATGCTTATTCACTTCTAAAATTTTGAAAATGAGGTTCTGAATTTTGAAGAAATACATACCAAGAGAGCCCCATTGCCTGAGAAGACCCATCAATGTTTTGAAGTTGTTTCTTGCCCATAATGAGTCTACAAACCATTACTTAAGGAGAAGTTTCTGTCTGGTAGTGCCATGCTCTGTGATGTGGAGCTGTTTAATTTAGCTTATTTCTCATTCAGTGCAATAATTTTTTTCTCATGAAGTCATAGTCCAGGAGGTGCTTAAAGTCATGCAGGATTCTTCACTAGGTGGTGGAGAGAGAAGGGTGTTTTGATATCATAATCCATCCTGACCTAAAAAAGGCTTTGTCATAGGTGTGAATTCTCACCTGGAGATAGCAGTCTTTTGACATTGGGAAAGACAACCTAGATGATAAAGTAAGACGCATATCTGACTTCTAGATAAGAAAAGCTATGTGTGAGACACCCCCCTTTTTGCTGCTGTGGTGCTTACTACTGCATCCTTAAGCTGGACTAGAGATTCCGTTGTTATGAGAGCATACATTTGTTTGAATTAATTGATTCATTCATTAATTGATTCACTTTGTCCATTTGGAACAAAGTGTGATTGAGGTAAAAAATCACATGTTTTGGGTGATGAATGAAAAGAAGGAAGTTGCTATTTATGTAATTATAGAAGATGGCACAGATAAAATTTCAGTTTCTTGTACTTGGAAGAACAGTGTAATTTCGGTTACTTCATGTCTTTCCACCTTCTGATTGCAGTATCTCTGATGTTACTACTTTGTGTGAAGCACGTCCTGAAAATTTGCATGTGTTGCTGTTATATTAATCTACCAAACTACCTTGCCTTCTTTGTGAAGGTCATAAATACTGGTTTATAACATAGTAATATAAAATACCTTCTTTCACAAACATGTTTTACATTTGTGTGTGAAAGATTGTCACCTGGGAGGGGTCATCATTTCAGTTGCCTGAAGAGCTTGAAGGGACTTTTTATAATTACAAAAACCAAACTATTGACCTCTCTCCTTCAAAATTCCTAGACTTAGGAAGTGGATGAAGGGCATAAATTGAAAGCCTTAAAAGCTTTATACCTATACATTTACTTTCCAGTTCAGATGATCTGTAAAAGAAATCATCTTTCAAAACCTGAAAATTTAGACAAAAGCAATGTTTGTTGAACTTTTCTCCTATGAATAATAGGTATTTAATGCTCTTTATTTTTCCATTTTTTTTTTCCCCAACATTCTGGGGAAGGAAAAGCATCTCGTGTACGTGCACCAAAAGCATAAAAATTCACTGAAAATAGATTTTGTCTCACCTGTGTTCAGAGAGATGTGTGTCTTCATTTCTCTAGAATCTTATCTAAGAAAATACTGTCCTTTGGAATCTCAGAGTCCTATTCCTTGTTGGTATAATTATTTCAAGTACGGGTCTTCCTGTAGACCACAACAGAAAATTTAGCCATGATATTTATTTTCTAAAATACATTTATATTACCAAAAGGATATTTCACTCATTCTCTAATTCACTTCCACTTCTGTTAAGGGATATTAAAAGATAGCCAGTTTAGCTAAAAGCTATTTTTACTTCAGCTGCCATTTCAGAATCCTTGAAAGAAAATCTTTTATTGTTTCAAGTCCAAAGAGGAAATTGCAGAAAGTAAAAATACAGTATCTGTGGTGAAAGGTAAACCGAAAATCTGAGCTGTTTCCTTTTTATGGTCTCAGATAACAAGCATTAAAGAACTTGAAAAAAATTAGTTTTCTGCTTATCTGTGTCTTTTGATTTTATGAGTCTCGTTGCCCGTTTTACATATGAGGAAACTGAGCAGTGAGGCTGGTCATGGCAGCGCGAGGAGGCGTTTTTGCACCTGTGGTGTTTGAATTCTTGGTTTTGTTGCTACGACAGTTACCAGCAACTGTGCATCCACTTACCTGAGAGAGAGACATATCAGGTGATGGAAAGTACAGGGACTTGTTCTTGCTCCTACAATTCTGTTTTCACTGTTGAAAATGTTGTGAATGCAGAAAACGAAGCTGGGCCTCACCTCATTGAAAATGTACCACAAGGTTAATTGCCTTGCCCAAGGAAATCTGTAGAAGAGCCAGGAATAGAATTCTGATTTCCTGGCAGCCTGCCCTGTGCCTTCAGCTCAAGGCCATCCTCCTCCAGTAAAGCGAACTTGCAAATGGGTTGAATGAGGGAGGGAAACACTCTTTTCAGTTCTCTAACTTAAACAAATATATGTTTTTTACCTGTTTCTGTAAACTCAGACTTCAGTATCTCAGCACTTCTAGCATGTGTCTACCTGGTGAGCAATGAGGGGTAGGAGTAAGATAAATCAAAAGTCTGTATTCTCCATGGAGGTATTTAAAAACCATGTAGACGTGGGTGGCACTTAGGGACATGGTTTAGAGGTGGACTTGGCGATGCTGGGTTAGCAGTTGGACTTGATGATCTTAAAGGTATTTTTCTACTTAAAACAATTCTGTGATTCTATGTACAGAATAGAGTGTAGAGATTTGGGACAAGAAGGGTTTTGAACCAAACCCAAATAAAATCCTGAAAGCTATTTGATGTGTATCAATGGTGTTTTCTCATCTTTGTCCTTTAGTTACACATAGAAGCCAGATACTGATCCAGTAAATGACAAATGTAGTCACAAACCCAAGGTGCCTATCACCTTGAATGTTTTGAATGTGGTTACTCCGCTTCTCATGACTAGCTAGTCTGAGGCATAGCTGCAGGACAGGGCCATTCCTCGTCATCTCACCTACTGATGGTATTTCCATTCCCTGTCCTCTTGAAAGGTAGTGGTGCTGAGGGAATAAAAATCCATGTGATCCAGGACAGAAGATTTGAAGTCAAGACTTTAGGTTTTCTTATAATTTCTGACTAATTGTGCACCTTACTCAATGTAATTTAATTTGCAACTGCTTTATACTGCAAGCCCTAGTAATGAAGTGGTCTTGCAAGAAAATACCCCTTTTTTTCTCTGCCAGTGATAGAAAAGGGCTGTCATAAATGTCAGTCAGTTCATGTGAATTTACTCCTCTCAATTAAGAGTTATGATAATAATTAAAGAAGAGTAATACTTTTGGCTTCATTCTGCATTCTTTACAGACCCAAGCAGTTGATATGGATGCTGAAGGAATGCAGAGTTGATCCTCTTCTGGAAGGGCTGGAGGGAAGCTAGTACTGTGATAATTAGTATTTGGAGTGCTTTCAGGTGTTTGAATGAAACTCATGTATGCTTTAAGTGCAAGTATTGTTACTTCCTTTTCCTTAATCCTGTGACTAAGCCTCACTTCAAATTGCAGTTCAGTATTACCTTTGACGTACAAAGCTAGATTTTCAACAAGAAAGTGGGCTTCTTACAGTAAATAGCTGCAAAATATTCTCACCAGGAGATGGCTTCTAATTCTGTAGCACATAATTCCGAATGAGGAAAAAAATATTTTTTTATCAACAGTAATGTACTTTATATATCATTTAGTTAGCATCATGCATTCCTGCTCTGCTGTCTTCAGTTTATTTTGTGAGATCAGAACTAATTCTGTTCATTGATTTTACTTTTCAGCTCAGTTCTTCTAACTAACTGAACAGAACAGAACAGAATGGCCTAGGTTGGAAGGGACCCTAGAGATTATCTAATCCAACCTCCCTGTCATGGGCAGGGACGCCTCTCAACTAGATCAGGGTACACAAGGCTCTGTCCAACTTGGCCTTGAACACCTCCAGGGAGGGGGCAGCCACGTCGTCTCTGGGCAATTTATTCCAATGTCTTGCCACCCTCATGCTAAAGAATTTCTTCCTAAAATCTAATCTAAAACTATTCTACCTTCCATTTTGTGCTAGGTACCAATTTAAAATACAAAGGGAGCGTAGTTTACAATGGTGTTTACAAGTGCACCTCTTTTTCTATTCTAAGAGCTATCAGACTGCAAATGAAAACCAAAATAAAAATAGAACCTGAAACTTGAAAATTGTGACTTTCAGAGGCTGTACTGTTTAAATAGTCAAGTTGAGATACACAGTTTAGTTGTTTAAAGATCCAGTAGTGACTCTGCTGATAAAAGAGGAAGAGAACTTTTCAGGTCTAAGAGAATCCAGATATTTTCAGTCTTTGGGGCATTGCTGAAACAGGAAACACTGAGGCCTGGGAAGATGACAAACTGGATGAGAAAGCTGTATGTTGAAGAACATGTAATCATGGTGTTGAGGCTGATAATGCTCATAGTACACTGTTTGTTTTGCAGTCTTTTGTTACTCCCTGTTCAGAATGTTTCTGAATCCACAGAAAATGCTTATCAGCCTTGCTGTAACTCGAGGCTGTTGATGGAGTATGATTTCCTTCTTTGCAATACAGAGAGGCAGAGAGGCTTCTTCTCTGTCATTTTGATGCTGTCGTGATTTCTTTCTAGTAAGGAAATCTTTCCTGCTGTGCAAGGGCAGCTGCTCACCACCCTGAGCTGGCAGACAGATGGAGAAGGTGGGTTTGTTTTCTGACACAGGCATCTCTGGGTTTTATCCCTTTTCTTTTGTAGCCTGACATTGTAGGAAATCCACTCAAGGTACACTCTACTTTGCTATGATTTTAGGAGCCTGTCCTGGAAAAAGACAGGTGATATAATCTACCTAACAAAACTAATTTAATTTTTATACAGTCACTGCCGTGACTTACGTGCCTTGAAAGGGCTGCAGAGAGGGATCCATTCTCTTAGCTTATGTGCTTCATAGTCTCCACAACGTGATCCACTGAGCTTGCACTGAATCAATGTATCTACCCCTCCACACTGTGTATGGGGAACCGAAAATCTGGTGCTTCCTCTCATGCTACTTAGAACCAGTTTGCTTAGCCATCTCATAAGGATGGACACTTCAGTGGTGAAGGATTTGAAGTCCTTCTTTAGTATTATAGCCTAGTAACTAGAACTAAGAGACCTTAGGTGCTGCTCAGTCAGGGCCGAACCTGTGTGCCAAGACAAGTGATGTGCACAGGCATATCATGAGCACGTGAACATATGTCACTGGGTGACAGCTCTTTAGATCCAGGGCTACTGTTCACCCATGCATTTAAAAATAGTGCAGCCACAAGGGAGAAGACAAGAGGAAGCCCGGCCTGGTTCTTTGGGCATCCATATAAAGATCTGAGGTGACAACTTTACGGCTGCTTTTTGTCTGTTCTAAAATACAGATGTTGGAGAACATAGCCTGGAACACCACTTCTGTCTCAGTTTGAGAATGGGCCATAACTAATACTCAAAAGATACACTTTCTTCCTTGTTTTTCTTCTGGATCCTTTTCTCTGCATGACGTTTCAACTTCAAGAGAAGGACTGAAGAATGCTTCTCATTCAGAACAGCATAGGAGCTGGTGATTAGGACACTTGTATGGGAGGTGTGGGTTTAAATCTTCCATCGCTTACCAATGGGCAGCCCTTCCCACACCCCCGTGAGCACTTTTGGTGCAAGAGGCTGATGTACAAGTTGGGGGATGAGCACTGTGAATGGAGCTGTGCTCTGACTTGACCTTACACAGCTCTGAAGGCTCCTCCAGAGGGTGGAGCTGCATTTCAGGTGGCTGCCAGTTGAAACTTGAAATGCAGTGAAGTGTTAGTTGGGAGGTAAGGCTTGCTATCTTAGACTAGCGATTTTGAGCATGTTGAGATAATTAAACTTCAGTCTGCAAAGGGCTTTAAGGTTAAGTAGGAAAATACTAGGCAGCTGATGAACTTACAGAGATAGGCAGTTGTGGAGAATGGGTAGATTGAATCCCACCCTAGAGAAATCTCCACACACGTAAGACATTATTTGTGTGTTTTATAGCATGACTGCAAGGATTTTGCAGGCAACAGCTTTCTGTAATCTATATGCATATGATTTTAATTCTTTCTTTTACCAGCTTAAGTGGTATTGTCCATTATTATTGCAAGTAATGTAGAGTTTCAAAGTTTTTTTGACAGTTCAGTTATATATTTGTGTGTGTGCTCTTTCCTTAGCATATTCAGGAGGCTAGTAATGCATAATGTGTGTCTTTATTCTGCTTTTTCTTTTTCCTTTTTTCAAATAAACTTACTATTTTCTGATTGATTTATTCTAGTCTGTCAATCCTGAGAACTGTTGAATTGTGGAACCTCAGGGTTAGACTTTGGCCCTGCTTATGATGATTTAAATAACGATACTGATAAATTACAGTTGAAGTAATCTATTACTTGTGTATCTGTATCAGTGTCGATGAGAATGGAATCTGGTCTGCAGAGGTTGGTCTGCTTTGATTAAAAGTGATTTGCCAGTAGTGGCAGTTCCCATTTTGGAGCCTTTAAGACTATCAGCGAATTGGCAAGATTTAGAATTTTTACATCCTGTCTGTTCAGAGTAACTGCTGGGAGCTTGAAAAACAGTCGGACTGGTAGTTCCTGTATACAGCAGAAATCATGACTTTACCCAATATATTATCCTAATCTATTTTGACTGTTATATCAATTATCCTAATAGACAGCAATTGGGGCCTTTTACAAGACGTAATACAAACACATGTGTGAGTTTAACTATTATGATCTTATCAAAGTTGCATTGTGTTAACATGTTCTTGGGGTTTCCTTAGTATTCACACAGAACCCATTCAGGCTCTGGCTGTTCCTCCTGCATTGTTTCCTGTTAATGATGCTAAACGCCTTGAGAAATCTCCTTGGGGACTCTCCTTCCACAGACCACTGTCTGTTTGGGTCTTGGAAAAACAATTCACACAACACGTTGACAAAGTACATACAGTACTTGGATCACAGTATTAAAAATGTAGAGGACATGAGGCTATCTCTGCCATGGCTTGCACTCTTGCATTCATTAACATTCATAAACTCTTTGGAGTAGGCAGAGGTGTGTGCAGTTTTTAAGGTGCTTCTTGTGCAAACTTCACATTCAAGTTAGGGATGACCATTCAAGCATGCAATTGTTTTAATAAGCTTTATATGTAAGTCTGATTGAGTTAGGTAGACGGACAGTCGGTCTGCCCGTGACACATGGTGCCTCTGGTCAAGCAGATTGAATATGCAGCCAGGAGATGCATGATAAAAGCTTAGTCTTACTGAATTCAGTGGCTAAAGTCCTAATGAAATCATTTGCCTGGATTTCAGGCCTTATCTATCTGCCACTGATGTGGTGTGTGTAACCATGTGTAATGGTTGGTTAGAAACTCTACAAAGTGTGAACAGCCATGTTTGCACTAAACTCAGGTCCTTTGAGGAAGATGTGTACATGTTCAAGTTAGGCAGTGGATCAATAGAAACTTTATGGTGACTATCACATAACAAGAATAGTATTTGAATCTATCTGTGGATATGATAAATTTACTATTTAGGTGAAGAAGTTTTGAGGAGTCACTGAGTGAGTAACAGATGGGCTAGGCTTGTACAGAGAGACAGCAGATTTTTATTGCTCTTTTTTTATTACAAAGCAATTTGTGTGCCATATAAACAGTATTGCTTCTTAAAGTAATAAATTTTTTCTTGCTTAATCACCTCAGTGGACTACTTGAAAACTGGAATATGGGCATCTCTGCACTTCAACCTTCAGCAGATTTTTCTGAGATATGGTTTTGAAAATGCCTGAATGATCTTGCTTTGTGTGTGTATAACTTTCATTAAGGATATGCTCAGCTGTGGTCATAGGTAGGTGCATACCGAGGGTATGTTACTCACTGAAACAACTTATTTTTAAGGCAAATTTGTGTAAAGTATTGGCCCTGGTGAAGTGACTTCATTAGCAAGACTTCATCTGACTTGGTTGGAGTGAAGATTTTCCCTCCAAATACTTGTAAGTGGTGATATATAAATTGGAAACCCTTTCTTAGTTATTCTAACAAAAAGTCACTGATTATGATTTTCAGTAAGGGAAAGAATTTGCCCTTTAATCTGCAGCATATCTTCAGCAAGAAGGTTTTGTGCATTACACTTTTTGCTTAAATGAGATCAAAGGCTATATCCATTACATAGACAGCGATGGAGAAATTATGTTATAGTTGAAGCTCACACATGCACACAAATGCTTTTTAAAATTTTATAATTAATAAAAATTTTGCTCCAAGCAAATTACGAAGCTATTTCATCTCTTTCATTGCTCATTTCAGGAAGTAGAAGGTCTCAGAGCCTTTGTAGGCAAAGCAGATGCCACTGGTTTCCAAGAAAGAGATTATTAATCCTATCCTTCCAAATCACTAAGAAGGCTATTTAAGGGAGAAGTTAGAGTCATCATGATCCTTTTGCATAATTATAAATCTTTGTGGTTTGCTTTGCATGATTAAAATTTCAACTAGTTAATTAAATAATGTCCCAGAGCAAGCTTTGTACACGCAAAGCTCTGTGCATCCTTCTTTACAGCCCCAGAAGCCATTATCTTGCGTGTAATAACTGGGAGGTAGAACTCTATTGATTTATTTAGCTTCCTCATTTTCTTTTGACTTGTTAGTTTTCATAAAGGTTTTTAGTGGCCTTATAATAAAAAAACGGGAGGGATTTTGTCCTTCCTTTGCACTTTTGCAATGTGAGCATTCCAGATGCTCTGCGCAAGTAAGGAGGCAGGGGTGAACTGCAGGTACATCCATTCTGTTTGTTTGTCTTCAACGTTTGAATACTTAGCTTGCCCAGTCTCCCCATTCAGGGCTACGTAAATGTCATGGATAGAAGCTTTGAAAAAGTTCTCATTTTCAGTAATTTGAGAATGATAAGGTAGCTGAAAAATTGAAACGGGTATTTATTTAATTTAAAATGTCTGACTGGATTTATTTGGAAGCTCTCCAACAAAATAAACATCTGCTCCAAGACTAAATATGAGAAATTTCAGGTAACCTCTGAGAAGGTCTTACAGCAAGGAGTAGAAGACAGGCAAAAAGAATAAACAGAATCCAATCTCTGTAAGACTTGGAGCAATAGGGAATTGTCACTCCTGGGTTCTTGGGTTGAGTTTCACCAGCTGTCAGTTCAGTTGTGTCCCATGTGCTGATACCAGAGTTTTCACTGTGGCCGTGTGGGGTCAGGCATAGCCCCTCTGCCTCTTGCAGTCTAGGAAATTGAAAAGAAAAATCTTTTTTCCTCTTCCAGAGTGATGCAGAAAGCTCTGCAGTTCTGCTCTGTATCTCAGGGCTCAGGGTAGTTGCCTTATGTATCCGGGTTCGCCATGGAAGATGCAGTTCATGGGGTTGCATCCTGTCTTCCCTTCTTTCAGTTTTCCCTATCACATTCCTTTTTTTGGATCCTATTGCTCAGCCAGATACCTGGGGATCTTCTAGTAACTAGTTCATTATGGTTATCTTGCTCAGCTGGGGAGGGAATAGCCAGATCCCAGAATAAAAAGCCATGTCAGCTTGAGGGCAAGGGCAGAATCATGAGAAGTATGAAGACAGTTCAAAATCACTTCATTCCGTTCATATCCTGTCTTAAGCTATACATTTGATTTTGCACTTGCAGAAAGCGCAGCAAAGAACTGGACCCACAGCATATGATTTAAACTGCTGCTGACATCAAGTTTGGCCCACACAGCACTTTCACCAAGGCTGAGTCTGGGTGGCAACACATCAGCACCATGAATGATTTATGAATGAAACAGAAATTTTTAAGGGGCATTTTCATACTTGGCTACAGTGAAAAGCAGAGAAAATTATTTATGCAGATGGAAATGTCCATGCCTGGTGAGCTGCAGTGTTGTCTTTGCTAATCTCAGATATATTTGTATTTGACTGTGGATTTTCTCCTTCGTACAGAGGTTCTTCTTCGAGTTGGTCTGTCAATGAAGTCATAACCCCACGATTGATACCACAGTCTGTAATCATGGAAAATACTGCAATCTTAGAAATCCAGTTTTATAGCAGTCTTTGAATGATGAGAAAATGAGCTGCAAGAAAGGAATTTGCTGTTTTAGCTCAAATATCTTTAGTAATTATCAGAAACAGAGAAAGTATTAATACATAGTTTTGCAGGGCCAAATTGATTCTTGGTGTAGTACTGTTGAAGGCACTTGAGTTACCCCAGAGAGGACATATCCCCTGCGTCTGGAATGACTTGATGGCAAACATGTGAGGAGGATGTGAATTTATGCCCGAGTTTAATATATTGGAAAGTTTTCCCTCATCTGAAAGTCCTTCTTTATCTCTGAATTTCCTGGATTTTGTGGATTTATATTAGATCCTTAATGTTATTTCAATGTATTTTTTTCAGTGTTTGATGTCTTTTGGGTTGTTTTTACTGGGGATATAATATATATATATGTAATGAAAGTAAAAGCAATCTTCCACTGAGGAGGTCACAGATCTTTAATGAATACTGTGTAGCTACCAAGTGCAAGGTGCCTCCTTATTTCAGATCTTTGGTTGTTGCTTGTGTAGCTAAAGCATTTATTTCAATCAGAAGATGCAAATATCTCTTAAAGAAAGAAACTTTAACACCTATTTTCTGAAGTTAAATATTACTTTCATTTTTTAATTCTTTACAATAGAATTACCTCTCCAATTCTATATGCAGAGTGCTTGTTATCTCTTAAAATGAATGATCTGCAGTATAAATAGAACACCAATACTTGATACTTGTTAAAACTTTGAGAAAGAACTATTTTTAAGACATGTGGAACGATGGGATAAACAATTACAGGCTGTACCTATGTACAAGTTGCTCACCCTTGTTCTGCATCAGCATTCCCCCTTCTAAGCCTGCTGAGAGGCAGAATTATGTATAAAGCTGGTCCATGGGGAGTGGAGGCTCTTGAGGATGCAAGTGAATGAAGAGTGTCAATTGTGCACTAGCCAAATTCCTGACAGAACTCAGTTTTCCCCAATTTGCACAGATCTACTGAGTATGTGGTGTTTCCCATTTATCTAGTGGTGTAAGAGGACAAGGGGCAATGGTCAAAAGTTTCAGCAAGGGAAATTTGCATGGAGTAAGGAAAAAATTTCCATAATGGAGGAGGATGAGCATGAGACATGCTCTGCAGAGTGGGTGGGGAATATCCCTTCATGAAGATTTCCAAAAGTCAACCACAGAAAGCACAGACCAACCTGATAGTACTTTCAATTTAGAAGCTGGCCCAGCTTTGAGCAGGAGGTTGGACTAGATACACTCTAAGTGCCTCCCAAAACAAATTTTCAGTGTTTTCTGTGCTGTACCTGTCAATGTACTTGAGCCTGTTGTATTTTAAAGCTTTTAATGACTGGGAATGTCATCTGGGTGAGTATGTTGATAATAGGGCCCAATTGATGTACAAATTCTTATTGGATTTGCTTGGGATGCATTAGATTTAAGGATATATTATTAGATTTTTGTGGAAGTATTTAGTAAAATACTAGACTTGGTCAATGTAAAGCCCTTCTGATGCCTAAAAGGAGAATAGGATTATGCTGGATTCCTCCCCATCACGCAGAGGCCTGATACATGCCTGCCAACTTTGCTGTCAGTCTATGTTTTCCTCTGTTTTACCTGGAAGGGGAAGGAGAAAAAGGATTTGAGAATGGCCAGAGCATGCTATGGCAGTTCCTTTTGCCAAGCACCTGCATAGAATAATTTGTTCTGAAACTGACCAGCTTTCCTGGTGTTCTTTGTTTTGCAATAGTAAATTGACAGGTATTTGAGTCCTGACTACTTACAGGTTTTCTTTGGTGGCAGATCAAGAAGCCTGGAAAGAACAGTAGAGTTGCTGCAGCTTTACTGTAGCTGCCCATCATGCTCAGCAGTAAGCAAAGAGGACAGAGAGCCCTGGTTCTGGAAAGTCTTGGTGGGAGCCAAATGCCATCCTAGCACTCTGCTTTTTGCTTCTAAGGGGAAGAGAATTTTCCCTATTATTAAGTGGATTTTTAGCCCTTGTACAAAGAATCTGCTGCTCTTTATCCTAAATTGTGAAATAAAGGTGAAAGGCAATTTCATCTGTGTTTTGTTTATGTCACATAAATGAGCAGAGCCAGGGGACCAAAATCTATCCAAGCACCCTGTGCTTGTTCTCATGTCTTGGGAAAGTGGGGAAAATGGACATCAAGGATCTGTGCCTGTAACAGGACCAGCCATAAAGGTATTAGATACTTAATGCTATTTATGTTCCTCTACTGCACTTGCTGTTCACATATCCCACATCCATGCAGAGACAGGCTAGACATCTGTCTGTTATGCAAGGGAGGGGAAGCTAGTCATTGCTTCAGAGGAGTAGAATCAGCATGGTTAGACACCCAAGTTTGATTCAGGAACTATCTGGGATGCAATCAAGGTGTGGTTGGCTCTGGGATCCTGATTGGCCACAGCAGTAAAGACCTATGGGGTGCAAGTGTTTCCATCTGCATGGGCTACACATCCCATGCTCTTGTGCTGCCCAGCCTCCCTCCTCTGCTCATCTCACCTGCCAGCTACAATGATTGACAGATTTGCCACCTGACTGCTTCAGATAGCCACTGCAGTCATGGAGAAGAGAGGCTGTGGTGATCAGTGAGCTGCTGGGAAAGGTCCTCACTGAGAGACAGGGTCTGACAGGCAAGAGCTTCAGCAGCAGTCTAATGCTTGTGCTGCCTTCCTGACCCCAGAGCTGGCCAGCCTCATCCCTGTCCTGTGACTCTTGTGGCACCCACATCACTTGTGAAATTGAGAGAGTTTGCAAGTCTGAGCATCTTGTGGCAAAGATGCATGAGCAGCAGTTAGTCTGATTGATAGCACAGCAGGTAGGAGCAATGAGGAGTTAGTTTTGATTAATTTGATCTGAAGTCCATTGAGAAGCTTAATTTTATCACTATGGCAAATGCATTATTTTCCGGGGCTGGAATCCATACGTTACCCACAAAATATTTTTGCTTTGTTAAGAAGGGAAGAGAAGCACAAAGTTACAGTACTTTGAATGTAAGGTCCTGTGTTCAATCTAGAAATATCAAGATGCAATAAACACATTCAGTACTGGTAGACTTCTCTGAACGCTGCTCCTGGACCAAAAATCATGTAGGAAATTCTGCTATCCCTGGTCTGTGATATCACTGTGTGAACATGTGCCACAGATCAGGCTTGGGGGAAAGTTTTTCTTGCCTTTTTTTTTTTTGGTTGCTGGTTTTTTTGTTGTTGTTGTTGTTTTGTTTTGCTTTGTTTTTTGTTTGGCTTGTTTGTGTGAATAGTTGCAGGAGAACAACCTATTTGGTTTTTAAGAGTTCGTCTGCTCAACCTGCTTATACCCTACTTGCAGTTTTACTAATTATTTTTTGTGTGTGTGTGACATCATAATCATTTCCACAGCAACTGACCATGAGGTTGCAAACAAAGGATTATGAATTCAGGTGCAAAATGAACAGTTGAACTCTTAAGAAGCAGGTTGTCAGGCAAATGACCCTATTAATAAAGAATGAGAGGGAAGGGGGGAAAAAAACCCAAACACATAATGTACAGTACCAACAAAGGTGATTCAAGCTGAACAATTGTTAGTATTTCCTGTGAGGTTATAGCATTACTTAAAGGCAATAAAAATAGGCGAATCTGTCAGAAATTAATTTTTCACATCTCTGTTAGAAATGCTGAAGTTGCTGTTTAAAGCTGCTGTGTTTGTCAGTAAGAATTTGCCTCCTGACTTGTGTGGTGTTTCCAAACAACATCAACCCCCAAGGTATAACTGTTATTAATAAAGAAACTACTCATTTCTCAAAGACTTTGTTGCGAGTGTGATCCATGTGTAGCTGACAGCCATTAAGAGTTTCTTGCAAAAGCTTCCTGAAATTGTCAGCAACAAACATTTCTGGCATTCACTGTTGGAGTGACATGGTGAAAGGATTCTGCCAGGAATAATCTTACCTTTATGCCAGAAGTTCCTATTATTTTTGATGATTCTTGCTTCCAGCTTTACTTTCAGGTTTTGGGCTCTTTTCTCATTTCTGCTGCTTAGTTGCCATCAGGCTCATAAACCTCAGTTGAAGGAGTCATGGCACTACTTGAGGTTCAGGAACATCAGCCTCGTGTCCTCACCAAGCAGGTAGATTTTTAATTGCTCCCTGATACATTTGAGTCATTAGTGTAAACAAGACCATAGATGAGGACTGAGTCCCCAACAGCCATGTTCTGTGGCCATCCTTCTGTATTCTGTATCTCTTTGGTTCTTCTTGTTCTTTTGTGAGCATGTTGATGAGAAAGCTTATAAACCACAGCAGTTCGGGGAGCATGTTTTTTAAGCTGCTCTCTGGCTGTTAACAGAGGTGGAAGTCTGTCCATGCCCATGCTTTGGCCTCAGTTCAAGGCAGAGTTCATGGTCCCCGTTCCCTTCAGACCAGTAACTGCCACCCTGAAATCACTTTCCATCCCGCGGCCATGGTGGTCTTGCCCCCTTCCCTCCTAGGGCATCTTTACCAAAAAGCACCTGGAAAGACATAGCAAATTTACAGAGACTTCAATAAATAGCTAGCATATGCTGGTGGAGCTTTTCTCTCCCCATGTTTGTTCTTCAGCTTATTCCTATATCAGACCTCAACAGGATTCATAGTTATGAACAGTTAATAAAGTTCATAAGTTATGGTAGGTCTTGCCTTATTTAATTGCATTTGTGTTCTTCAGGCATCTTTGTCTTACTCTAATTTCCCTCCTCTGATAACAACAGGAGGGGGTTTTGTGTGGACCAGTCGTTCTAACTCTAAATGCTTTTCAAATTTCCTTTCCCCTTTTTTTTCCCACAGGCGCTATTTCTTAGTTTCTTAGTAATATTTCCCCTAGGATTTATCTAATTTTTTTTCATAGTATTTCAAAGTTTGGACAGGGACTCTCTGCTTCCTGGAGGTTTAATAATTACATCCTCTGTGCCCAGCCGTGGCCTGTTAATGGAGTCATACACACACTGGGTTTCATACAGGAATTTTCCGCTTGCTGCTCCCGAGACAGCAGAAAGGTTCCTCACAACTGGTATTGGAGTAAGAATAAAAAATAGGGCTTTTCCTGGTCAGCGGGACTGGCTGGGAGGGGTTGCTGACTCTTGATTTAGCTGTCCTGAGGAAGCATCCAGTGTGAGTTTGCATGTCATATTGATGAGCTGAGAAGAGCAGAATTAGAACAGTCCTTTTTGGGAAGGAGAGCCTTTTGTGCAGACCACTTTAATCAGATTTTTTGTATAACCTTTATTACTCTTTCCCAGGACAGTACCTTTCCCCTTTTGAACAATAGGCATTTTTAGCAACTCTGTCCCCAGCAGAGTTTCTTCCGGGGCTTGAAAATTTAGGTTTTACAAGGGTAAATGTACTTGGCATAAGTTTTTAGGGTTGTTGCAGTGGTACCAACATCTTTTCAGGGACATGAATTATTTTCAGGCCCAATGGATAATGTTTACTGAGATGTATAACTGAGGTGCTTAACTGCTTTTCCTTATTGACTGATGACTCAAGATGACAGGTGATCAGTCATCCCTTGAGCTGCCTGCATGGTCCAAATAGAAAGCCATGTCTTGAAGAAGTGAGAAGACTGGTGGTAAGGGTTATGTTTGATTCCTCTTCCCTTTGCTGCCTATCCCATTTTCCTCTTTTCACCCTGGGCCAGGTCTTACAGCCTGCTGCAGGTTGCTGTAGGCACCTCTTCCCAGTTCTCTTTCACTTAAGTAAACCTCATGTATGGGAATGGTGCTTTTAGAAATATTTACCTTAGTAGGCACTGCTTTCCCTGGGCCTTGTAGATAAATGAGGAAATCCTTCAGCTTTGTGAGGAAATGTGCAACTATCAGCAGGTAGTGTCTGATGAGGTTTTTCATTCCAGAAGAGACAGAGAATAAAAGGAAAACCTGCTGCTTTTATCAGGTACTTAGAAAATCTATGGTTGTCAATGGCTAAATGTGAATGTGGACGCTCTTGACATTCCTGGTCTGTGCACACATTCAGAGCACTCAGAAATCCTACTTGCAGTTGTTGCAAAGTCATTCACCTTTATACATGCAGAGCCATATTTTAGCCATGATGTGGGTGGTTATTTTAGTCTCAGTTCCACAGTAACTGTACCTGGAATGATTGCACCAGCAACAACATGAAACATCTTAATGCAAACAACACTGATGAGTGGTGTAGGCTGGAATCCTCCGTGCCCACACCTCTGCCACAGCCATGCTGCAAGTCAGGGCTTCCCGCAGCTGGGAGTGTTTAACTCACAGGCTCCAAGTAAGTACCTTCTATTTAATTTTGAGCACCACAACATCTCTGCTAAAAAAAAGAAACCAACTTTCCTGCAGCTTGTGGAGTTAGGGTTGGAAATGAGCATGTTCCCTAAGAGGTTTACATGTTAAGGAATTGAGATTAGTCTCATGTTCTGGGTTTGATTTTTTTCAACCTCTCCTTTGCTGCTTCTCCTCCTTAATGGAGTATTTTATTCCATTAACTTTATTGAAGAGTACTTCCAGAGGCTAGCGGGAATGCATTTCAGTGTCTATTGGTTAAACATTCTTCAGGTGTTACATGTGTAAAACCTCAATAGCTGATGAGTACATTTTAGTGTATTTTTGTAAGTTACAGAAATACTTCAGGGCCTGCAGTCATTCTGTAACACCTGAATAATCCATTCATCTGTTTGAAGGAGAGGTCAGGAGGCTGTGAGTGGCTGTGGTGAGGAGTCATGTAAGGATGAGTCAGACATGAATTGAATAGAATAAGATGCTGAATGAGAAATGAGAGCCTTTGTGTGAATTGGATGCCATCTCAGAAAGAAGAGATCACCTGGTATGTGGTTAGTAAGGTCCTTAGAATTGCCTGTATTTGAGCCATTCTTCTATATACATGGACACACATATTTATTATTAAACCAAAAAAACCTCTAAGGCAAGAACCTTCTATTGTAAATATTAAGAAATATTAATAGGACATAGAAATAGAAAATAGTAAATTGTGCAGAAAATTAAATTGTATAGAAAATAAAAATAATAAATTGTATAGAAAATAAAATAATGCTTCAGTTAAAACTTTTCAATCCTAATGTTTGTTAAGACTGAGATACTAAAATTTCAGGTTATATTTGGGAAAAAAACCCACAAACAACCCAAAGCCCCACCATTTGCTGTTTCCCAAAGCCCGGAAAACATGCAGCTGCTTACTTAAGGTCAATCAACTTTATCTCCTCCTGATCCTTTCCTTGCAGCCAGAATTTTAGTGACTATCTTTCCTATAGAGGCACTGCAGTAGTGACCCCTAATACTAAACCCCTATTTTTTAATAAGTTACCTTTCCTTACAGCTCTGGCAGACATCACTAAGGACAAAATTGTTTTTTCTCTTTTTAATTGTGATTTTTACTTCATCCTCAAATAGCTGGGCTTTGCATCCTAAAATCATACTGTCCTGTCATTTGAAAAGAGCTGGCCAACCTTTCTCACTCCATTTCACCTGGTAGAGTCACTGCAGCAGCTTCTCTTAATGCCCAGCTGTGTGGCAAACATACTTGGGTCTGGAGACTGAGTTGTCTGTGGATCAGGTTCAGCTCTCAGGTTGTGAGGAGGGCATTGCTGGTTGTACCTGGTGGTAGCAAAGTTGCTTAACTTCCTATTTCTATGAATAAAAGGAGTCCATCTTGCTCCTGAAGTCATACGCAATCCAACAACATTTATCAGCAATTACTTCTTTGTCCTTAGTCACAAAAATGTCGTATCTCTAAATAGAAAGCGAGCTGATAAAAAATCCTTAAATTACAGAGTAATATATATGAAATAAATAATATGGAGTACTATGTACAGAATATATAAAATGTATGGAATATGCTAAGAACAATGTTTAATGATTTGGCAAACAGTCTAACCCTCTGTGCATGTAGCTGGGGCTGCATTTAATGTGGCATGTCCTACATGTGGCATTCAGCTCCCTGTGACTTTTCCATTAAGTTCACTGACATGTGCACTGGTTTTCTTGAAGGGCTTAGGAAAAGGAAGTTTTGCAGCAACTAATCTCTTTCAGGAAAATAATTATAATGTAGCACTTTAGAAAAATATGTAAGGCAAGTGTTTGGCGGGGTTAGTGAGAAGACTTAAGGTTATGCTAGGTAATCAGTATTGAACAATCCTGTTTTTTACTTGTTAGCATGCTTATAGTGCTTCCTCGGTTTTTATTTTAAAAATTGCATGTTGATATCCTGCCTTAAAAGTCATCAACTTAGCTTGCCAAGCAAAGGAGCAATGATACACCTTCCAAGAATACTTGTTAAAGAGTCATTTCCTAGTACCACAAACTGAGGAAGTAATTTTAAATGAGTAACTAGTCAATTTAATAAGTCAGCTAATGCACTCTTTAAAGGAATGGAAATAATTTAATATCAAACTAAAATATTTGATAAAGAATCTTTTGTACCTTCATCTCCCAGGTTTGACTCAAGTATTTAAAATCTGTGGAAGTGTTTTCTGTGACTTTAGTGGGGGTTAATCAGACTTTTACAAATACATAAAACAGTTAGACTGGTTGATCCTTTACATCATGGATCTTATGGGAGATTATGCAGATAGATGGTAATTTTGACCTTTATTAACATTGTCTTCTGTGGCGGTCAGTGGACATTTGTGAATAATGATAAGGTGCTGATGTCAAATTGTCAGTTTACTATTACTACCAAAATGGCTCTTTGGTACTAAAATGCAGTTAGCAGACTTAAGCAATAAAAGCTGTTTGTTCAACTAAAGTCCAAAACTTTATTTAATGTTTGTCTCCTAGGTTGGTTTGCAAGTTTTTTGTGTGTTTCAGTTGGAGATGATGAGCTCTTTTACATGAATACCACTTCCCTTCACTCAGATTTCTCTTTTGAAGTGGCATTTGTATAAGTATTGCTGAGTTACCTTTGCCTGTTATTAAAATTACCTCCTTCACATAGCAGTAACTGAACTTCATGATTTTTCAAAGTTTTCTTTTTATGTATTGCAAATCAGTATAGCAACAGTAATAGATGTACTAGTAGTAATGAGTTGTAAAGTGAATGCAGAAAACCCTCAGTGGATATGTAGCTGGTTTTCAGTACTCTTTTTTTTTTTTTTTTTCTCCTTTCTTCCCCAGGAAGGAATTTTGCACATGTTAAATGAGCAGGCCTGAAAATTCACTTTCACAGCAAAGTCATTAATGATTGACGATAGTAGAAATTGAAGTGGCTGTAGAATTTAATTTGGTTTTTAGCAGTTTTTCTAAAAGAGGGAGCAAATAATAGGGGAATATGTTCTTTGTAAAGTATCCTGTATAATGCATTAGCAAAGATACAATGATTTGTTAAGTACAGTAGGATTTGGTTTGTGGTTTGTTTTAAATTTTTTTTCCCCTTTTGCTGCTATTGATGTTTTGTTCTTTTTTTTTTTTTTTTTTTTAAGAGTAATGAAATTCATGATTCAAAGATTTTTGTAATTAAAATTTGGATTTTTTCCATCAGGGCCTTGAGGATTGATAGGCAGAACAGTATCTGAATAGCTTTATGCTATAAAAGCTTGTTAACAGAGGTTCAGCACTTTTGGCATATTAAATATAAAGATGAACAAGGGCCCAATGAAAAATAAAAAATAAAGAGGACATAATAGGAAAAAAAGTGAACAAGTGAATATTTAAATTGGATATCAGGAATATATTTCTAAAAAGCTGAAATGTATTAGGCCATGGAGCAGACTCCCAGGGGTTGTACTGGAAACCTCATTGCTTTGAGTCACTTAAAGGAGAGCTACCAAACTGAAATGAAATTGGGAGTTAAACTCCCAATTAAGTTAAAGCTGTGCCTGGGAGTTAAGCTGTGCCTGCTAATACACCAAAAGCTGAGCTGTGGTCAGGAGTGATTACAGCAAGCTTAGCTGCTTAATTTCCCTGCTGCCTTTTGCTGTTCTGGTGGAATCTAAGGTACTCATGTCAGATGCTCACCTAGAAGCATGCCAGGTTACTGTGTTGATGTCCCAGCAGAGGCAGTCTCATGCTTTCTTGGTTTAGGAAGGTACCTACAGCACCATTTCTCAAAGTCTGCCTGAGTCTCTCTCCTGTTAAAGCTGTGACTTTTCACAGATATGAAGAAAGATGTCTTCTGCAAACACTGAGCACCCTTACTCTTTCTTGGGTTCATATTGTCCCAGAGAGCCAGTCCTGACTGCAGTGTCACATCCTTACTCACTCTTAAGAGACGTATGCTCTATGAAAGAAAATGGACATTTGAGAGTTTCACTTATATAGTGAAATATAAGGCATCTTGAGAGAGCTAGGCAAAATAATAACCCCAAATGTGCACACATTTCCCTGCCTCAGTTTCTTCTTAGGTTTATGGGGAAGGGGCAAAGTCTTGTGAGATATCTGTGATGTTCTTTCTGATGCTTCTGTTCTTTTCTGATCCATGGAATGATTTTCTTCTGGGCAGTGAATTTCCATCTGCCAGAGCTAATTCAAAATGACACACATTTCCCTCCTAGGAAAGCTGCTTCTCTTCCATGCTAAAGCCTCCTGTTCATGTGAGTCCTGTCCCTGTTTGCCTTACCTTATTATTTCTGAAATCTTTTCCCAACACCTAGTTTCATCGTTCAGCTTTTTCTTTAGAGCTTGGGTCTCTTCTCAAAAACTGGAAAAAATCTGATTGAGAGAAGTAGGGTAAGAAAGCATCTGACAGTGATTGTGGGCAAGTCAGAAAAAGCCACAGACACTGAGACTGAGTGTACACAAAAAGAAAAGGGGCAAACAAGAACATGCTTTCAGAGTAAGACAGGATGAAAGGGCAGATAAAGAAAGATTCATATTCTTTAGACAGGTAAAAACCTGAGGATACCGTACAAAAATAAAATAGTAAGTGTCATACTTTGGGTTGCAGAGACACAAATGACTCATCTCTGCCTTTGATTAGGAGACCTAGCCCTCAGGTGTGAAGATGGGATGGTAAAACTGGATTGAGTGGCAGAGATTTAGTGTGAGAAAGAGGAAAAGAGAAAATGCAGGGGTAGTGTAGAGGCACCACAGAAAGAAAAAAGAGAAATAAGACAGGGTGGATGAAAAGGAAAGAGGAAACAGACTATAAGGACAAATGGAAAGGAAGATAGGCTGTAATCTACTGTACAACATAAAAGAAAGGAAAAGTGGAGCAAAGCCAAAGAGGGCAAGAGAGAGCAAGAGATTACAAAGCCTTATAAAAAAAAAGAGAAGTATTAGAAAGTCAGTGGGCTTCTGCAATCAGTGGACTAGATGAGGCAAAGAGTCTTTCACAGACCAGACTCTTGTGGTTCTGTGACACTAAGGAAGCAGAATGAGGGAGGGGAGATCAGAGAAGAGACACAGAAAAGAAGAGTTTGACTGGTATAAAAAAACCAAAACTCTAGAGGAAACCTCAGAATTCATGAGTATAAACTCACAGGATTCTGAGTTTATATTTGCATATTTAAAGGGAGAGTCAGTGAAGCTATCAGCTGTTTAAGATGTTACTCATTTGGGAAGCTGTACTGTGCAGTCATGAAGACAATGCTCGCAGGCTGATGAGGAGCTCAGTGTGGTCAGCAGCACTGTCCCACTCTACGTTGGCTTGTTCCCAGATTCTTCAGACCATTCAGCCCAAAAGGAAGATGCAAAACTTTTGCCATTACAACTTGGCAAGTGTTTCTAAAGCAACGGAAGTAGTTGTGAGAGTGTTTTGCCCTCTGACTAAAATGTTGGTGTGGGAGGAGAACTCTTATATAAGAGCAGTGAGACAGAATATTTCTGCTATTAGTGTCCATGGTTAAGGGGAAAAGGAAATAACACAGAACTGGTTCAAGCATCATCACCCAGCAAACTGTGCACACTAGTATCACTCACGGACTATTTAGATAGCATTCCTATCTTAGGTACTCAACACTGCAATGTACTTTTGTCCCTTAAGAATACCATCTAGAAAGGCAACTACCACTAAGTGTCCAGATAACTATTTTTCCAGATTCTATTTTCTTCCCTTTCAATAGAAATGGGTTGAATCTTTATAACAGGTTTCACCCTAGTGGGTACCAGATAACCACAAATTGTAAGCAGGTTTAGGTCTCTGTAACTAATCAGTAGTTGCTGAAAGTCTGACATTCCTTGACCATATCTGGTGTGCTGTGACTTTCTGAATTCATTTGATCACTGAGTTACTTTTCATAGTCTTTGTAGAAAGAAAACTGTATCTGTATTTCCACATCCAGGATCTCCACCCACTTGGGCCGTATGTTCCATTTAAAGTTCCAGGACAGGAAGTATAGTGGAGATACCTTTGATTTTTTACATCTAATGACAATTAAGTGCTATACATGAAGTCAGATTTTCATTTTCCCAGTTCCAGCATTCCACAGATCGAGCTTTTATTTAAAGAAACAGGAGTTAAAGGAGGCTTTACCTCTGTACTCAAGAGTGTTGATTTTGAATTTTCCTTCATAACTGTCTAAGGCAAAACCAGGCAAAATGCCTCGTCTGTTTTGTATTTTTCTTCCCATGGGAAGATTTTACAGACACAGTGTAATGTTTTCAGAGAATCTAGAGGTCTTTTAGATACTGTGACCTTCTTTTATGCAGGGGTATTAAGCTGTATGGGTGGAAGCCAGGTTGTGAGTGGAGTGAGAGAAGGGTTTGCACAAGATTTCTTAGCTGCTGCAAGCTGCAATAGCTGACTGAGTTACTACCTTTTATACTAATTGAGGTTTCCAGCATGGTGCACTCACTCTTTAAAAACATTTTTTTATGAGTTGAAATAAATCATCAGACACCTGAAGAGCAGCAGTGCTGAGGTCTATCAGGGTTGCAGTAGCTGTTGCTAGCAGGGCCACTAGTCAGCTCCTATAACCAAACCTCATATTTTCAGGGAGTCTTGATGTCAGTGCAAGGCTTTATGCTGTATACAGCCCAAATATCCTGCAAAAGAATAACTGTATCTGACTGCATTGTGTCTATATATGACTGTATACTTGATTTATATGTCTACATATGTCCATCTTGCACGCTTTTATTCTTCTAATCTACAGAAGATAAATACCTTAGGGTGATAGACTAGAGACTATGATGCTATTAAAATTGCCAGAAGACGAAAGGGCGTATCTCAGAGTAGCATTTGTACCTGACTCACTGCCTTCATACCTTGTGTAATTAGAAGAAGGGGAGGTTTCACTTTCATTACCCTAGTACACATGCGAGAGACACTGTGCAGTGAGGTGCAAATACAGATCTTAGGTGCTTTTGCACAACTTTTTTTAGGTTTGATAATCAGTCCATGATAATTAAAAAAAAGGTTTGATAAGGCCAAACATAAAGTAGAACTTGTCACCACATAACATCTACAGCTTCACTAAACGTAGCCAATATCTAACAATTATGAACCTAGCCTTTGCCACCTTGGACATGACACCTCTAGCTGTATTTTATTGCTGCTGGGGATGCTTTTATTTACAATTTCAAAAATTTCTAGTCTGTTTTTGAAAAATGGCCTTCTTTTTTTTTTTTTCCTCTGCAGATTTGCTTCAGGAAATAATTGTGTTTGCCATTCATGGTACTTAGAACACTAACTACCTGATCACATCTACAAATTAGGCAATTAGACATCTAAGAGCTAGAAAATGAACCTGTGAAATAATCTTCACAGGTATTTCTGGAAGCAGAATTCCAACCAAAGAATTAATGATATCAGGCTTTTTTAATAACAGCAAAAAGCCCAGCACCTCCTCTAAACTATTTTCCTCACAAAATTATTATTGCTACAGTTTTTGATAGGTGAGTGATGATACAAATATTTGATTAATCTGGAAAAACAATGAGCTGAAGTGGTGATTAACAGTACTGACAAAAGTAGTACATATGTACAATATAAATATCTTAATGAAGCTAAAGATACTAATTAAAGGTACTGTATAAGTAGCCTCTGAAATAGTATTCTGCATGCAAATAAAAATCATAGCCAGAAGAATTGCAGGTTGTCCCACACTATTTCACCAGTTTGCCTAAAGCTGTTGAAGAGTAAACTTAAATACAGGCTCCAGAGTCTTTTCTCTGAAATCCTCAAAAATGTATACTTGAACTGTGGAGTAATATTTGTGAGGAGCTTAAACTGACACCACAGATTCCTTTGATATAAGCTAATCAACCAACATTTAAAGCCCAGCAATACTCACTCACTCATCATTGGGTCTTTACGTGAATGTGTGATTCCACATGCGTGAACATAACACTGAGGTTAAAAGCAAGAGTCAACAGGGTGAAGTGACTTTCACTTGGAAGGAAGACTGCTTACAGACATCTTAAGTGTTCAAAGTATGTGTATACCAGCTATCAAAAATACTTCAGATGGATTATGAAAAGGTTGCCATTTTTAAGGAGATGAGTGGAGAGACAATTTAAAATAAATAGTCTTCAAAAAGTAGAAGTCATGTCCAAATGATGGAGAAAGGAAAGTATGTTTATGTTAAATGTGAAGCATGTTAAATGGGAAGCATTAATGAAACAGGCCTAAAAAGGTGCTGAGGAGCAGCCTGTTAAAGGCTTGGAAGTACTAATAAAAACACTTTCAAACATGCTAGAAACGGAGGTCATTGAAGAGTCTGTAGAACAAGTAAAAGGAGAGCTTGAGTAAGGCAAGGCCACGGGACCATAGAGGTACAAATTCTGAGCATCTTAGAAGAATATAAGATTTCCACACCAGAACGTTTCTTTACCAGGAATGATTTTGGGAATCTGTCTAATGTTGAACTTCAGGTGAAGTAGTTTTCAAACAGATCAATAAATCCATAGTGACAAATTGTCATGACCAAATACTGTTCTCTGAAGAAGGCAGATCAAACTGGAATATGAAATTTCCAAATTTCCTACAGCAAAGTCCAAAGCTGTAGGAGAAAAGTAGGTAGCTCAGACCCAGAGAAGGTGGTGGCAGCCATTCTGACACAAAGAGAGCTTCTGGAACCACAGGGTAGTAGGTCTGATCACCACACCAAGCAATTAGATAACAGCTATGAGACAGAGTAAAATTAAAGAGACAGGGGTAAATACAGGATTGATAGGGAGAATGAGTTTAGGAAAAAAAAAAGCAAAGCAATATGTTTTTTCAGAAGGAATTGTGTAGCAGAATTTTCTCAGAAAACTAGTAAGGGTGTGGCTAGGCACTGTTCAATCAATGTGATGTGTCTGGTTTTCTGAAATACTATTTTTTTCAGTATTATTTATTGAGTGCTTTAAAGGAATTCAGTGGTCAGGCAATGGGAAAGAAGGGCTACTTTGACAGTGGATAGGAGATACCAGTATATTTCCAGCAGGAATTGTACTGGGACCTATGCTGCTCAAAATTCATGATTTTTAAACTAGTTGCACAAAGTTATGAGTTGTTGAAGGAGGAACTTGTGGCATTGAATTGGTTGGCAGTGCAATGGCCAGGTGGTGCTTTGTGTTGCTGTGTTGAGGGTACTGAGAAGTTCTGCCTTGGCAAAGTGAGCTCTGAGTTAGTTATTTCCAAACAGCAAAGAGGACTTGGAGTTGTGATGTATAGTTCTTGCAACACAGCAGTTCAGTGACAGCAGTGGTCAAAAGAAGGGAATAAAGTTAATAGTTATTAAGAAAGGAATAGAGAATAACATGTAAGATGTAATTCTAGTATAGATAACTCAGTGGCGCACTTGGATTTTGAATGGATTTGAACACTACAAGTAATAATGGAGATGAAGCATGGATGAGTATTATGATTGTTCAGAAGTACAGAATGATTTCCCCACAAGTGGAGGTAAATAGGTCTTCTCAACTAAGAACAAGATAAAAATGAAGAAATATTACAAAGACCTGTAAACCTAATTAATTCTGTATAGGACAGGAATGGAAAATATTTATTTATTTATTGCTTCTCAAAATATAACAACTAGAAGACCAACAGAAAAGGTTAGGGTAAAAGCAAACAAAAGGAAGTATTTTTTTTCCCACAACAGAGTTAAATTATTGAGCTCATTAGCATAGAAGTTCTTAAAATCTATAAATTGGTTTACAAAACTATTAGACAAATTCAAAGAAAAAGGTAAGATTCAGAAAAAGTATTTTTACAGACCTTATACAGAAGGTATTTTTAAACTCAGTGGACTTAATGCTGTTGCCCACTTCAAAAATGCAGGAAGTGTCATTCCATATTTGCTACGTGTATTTTTCCTCAGCATCCGTTGTTAGCCACTGTCTGAGCTGGCACTCCTCTAGAAATAGATTTTTATTCTGACTCACTGCAAGTGCTCTAAAGGTCTTAGTTTCTAGTTCAGTGTGCTTCTATATTATAGTTAATATTTCAATAATAAGAAATATCAGCTGAAATGGCAGTTCCAATGTATTCCACAATAAAGATTTTTTTTTTTTAAATGGAGATACGCTGCTATTTTATGTCATGTAAAAAGATGTTAGTTTAGAGCATGTTCTGCACAGTTAACTGTTCCCCCCTGATTAGCTTTTTTTTTTTTCCCTTTTTCTTTGATCTATGTCAGTGAAAAGATTTCATTAATATATTCTAATATATTTGACCAGTACAGACTTCTTATCCCCTATAACATTTGAAAACATAGTCTTTACCTGTCGCAGAAAAGTCTGAGCATATCCATAAAGGTTTGTGACTTAAGCTGGAATAGATACAAAGCAGTAATATCCCCTTTTATAGTCAGGACAAAATAGATTCATTGTTTTGCTCAGAGAAGTACAGAAAGTCTTTAGCACAACCAGGAAGAGCATTGAAATCTATCAGCCTGTTCCCTACAGGGTTGTTCTTCCTCCTGCATCAACTTCTGCACTCTAGACATGAAGCCTTTGAACAGCAATTTGTGAAATTGAGCATGTTAAAGTAGATTTATATAATATTTTAAGGAGATTCCACTTAAATATAGGGGACCAGTCATGCATTTTTAAAAATATGTTTAGGGTTGGGTTAATTCAAGCCAAGAAAACACTACCAAATAATGCAGTGCCTGCCCTGTTAATGGAGCTTAATGGTCGTTTAATTTCCCCCCTTTTTTTAAGTGTCTGCAGAAGAGTGGGTGTTAAAGTGTACGTAAAATCTACTGAATGTGCGTATCTATCTGGGCCTCTATGAAGAGAATATGTGATGAAAATGTTTCTGTTTTCACCACAGAATTCCACTCCAATTACAATTTAGGTGCAGTTACTGAAGCTATCAGGAGAGAAACCAGATCCTTTGAGCTCCTGCCTCCTTGGCTGAAGGGAACAGTTTAGCAGCAGGAAGACCACGTTACCATTTGACAGATCCTGCATTCGTGAAAACAACTGGAATGTTGTCAGGAGCAATTTAGAGCAGCTCAGGGCACAGGCATATTGCTGAAAAATTAATGTAGCTGGGCCTGCATATGCAATGCATGATTCCTTAATGGGAATTTAAGCTTAGTTTAAAAAGCAAAACAACTGTAAACAAAAATAATTCTGGAGAGTATGTACTTTGCATGCTCAGTGCGAGTTTTGGAAATGCTGGTAACTTAATGAAACAGCCACAGGATGTATTTCTGTTTCTGATTAATCTCTGTAGATCTGTAAAAGAGAACAAGGTAAAACCTGCATAGCTGTCCCAGTTTTACCTTATCTCCTCTGCCTTCTGCAGAAGGAACTTCTAGGGAAGCCAGAGGTCTTAAGGAAAGATTGCAGTTCAGCCAACGTTTTGCAGGGCAGAACAGAAACTTGGTGTGCGGTGATTCCAGTGCAGGTGCTTCCAAAAGGTGCTGTGTTCAGTACAGTCCAGGACAGGCGTGCAATTCACAAGCCAGAGGAGAAGAGGGACAAAAGGGTTGAGCTGGCACAAGGTTTCAAGCCACTGCCGTTTAGTTTATGCGTTGTCTTTGGTGCAGAGTTACGTGACTGACACTGGGAAGTTGAGATAGCAACAGGCTTCTTCCTAGAGCTTTGTGCTGAAAAGGCATACAGGACTTTTAGGATGCCTGAGTTCATGCTATTATCAGAAAAGCATTGCCACTTTCCATGGAATTATAAAGGACAAAGTTAGGGTGACTTTGCATGTGCTGCTTGGCCCTCAGAGGAAGAGGAATTGTTACTTATCCAAGCAGCTAGGTCAGTCATTATTAGATTTATGGTAATAAAAAGGTTGCATATGAATCAGTGGATATAAGAGTGTTTGTGAGCTCCTAACTCCAGATGTGCACCCCAGCTGTGTTCCAAATCCATGTTCAGGCAAGACCCAGCAGCAGACCAGACTCCGACTCTTTCCTTCCCCAAAACACACACACACTTTTCTCCATGCAAAAGAAACCAGAATACACAGGCCAGATTGGAGCCATGGCATGTTCAAGCCACATCTCTGATCTGGACAACTGGCACAACACAGCATTCAGCCGCCACTCAGTCTAGACACACCAAAGGAAACTTGAGGTCTCCTCCAGACTTCACTGAGCATTCCTTAGGCATCCTGGAGGCTCTCCTCCGCTGGCCAAAAAAGAGAGTGTAGAAGGTGTGAAGAATTAAGAGGAGAGTAGGACTGGAAAGGGTACAAAGGAGAGTAAAATGGTCAATTAAAGGTGTAGAATGAATTTCAGGTGAAGAATCAGAGCAAAGATCTTCATCCAGGAAGGAAGATGACTGTGGGTAGGATGTGTTTAGGGGATCTCAAAATTCAGTCATGGCACACAGAGAGGGAAGCATTCACTGTCATTCTTCTGGTAACAGAACTGGGAGTCATTTAATGATAGTAACAGCTGGTAGGTCTAAAAGAAACAAAAGATGCTTTATCACACAGGGCATATTGAAACACCTTATTACAAGATGCTGCAGAAACTAGTAGTTTTTATAGGAATTCAAAGATTAATTGGATGGATTAAAAAATAATGTTATTTTTATCTTGGCTATTCAATCCCAGAGCTGAGGTTCAGGACGTCCCAGAGCCAAAAATCATTGAAAACTGAGGCAGCTTTATGGGAAGTATCACTATGTGCTTCTCTTGCTCATACGCTCTTTTCTAAGTGTTCCTCACTGGTAACCATTTGAGAAGGGATAGTGGCCTTGATAGTCTAACTAGAATGCCTGTTCTCATCTTTTTAGGAAAGAGGTAATGGAGAAGAGATAGCATTTGAGATCTGAATAATGCTGCAGGTATTTTACTAATAACATGATACTATTGACAAACTGAACAAGTCATTACTGTAATTAACAGTGAAAGATAGAGCATACCAGTCATTTACTTTCATTATAAGAGATGTTTGCAGCCCTGCTCCAACTGTTTGGAAACTCTGTGAGGTCTCTGAGCTCCAGGTGCCAAGTACTGTTGGTTGTCAGCAAAGTCCTTCTGAGAGCATGGTGAATTCAAATTGGCAACAAGCGGGATTAGGTCATTTATGCCTCTTACTCCCAGATGAAAGTGCTTATTTAGGTCACATGGAAAATGAGTTTCTCCTTTAACAGACATCACAAAATTGGTACATGATGAACTGCATACAGGATTTTGTTAAATACTACTTTTGAGCTGTAATTTTGTTAGGCAGTCAGTTGATTCTTTTTTGACACTACTTCAGAAGTGGAAATTGGTAATTAATCATACTGCATCATTCGTTTATATTAAAAATGTGCATTTACTTGGTATGCAAATCTGTATTTATTTGAGGAAGATGCTGCAGCAGAATATACCTGTGTTAGGCACAGGAGCTAGTGCTTATGATGGGAGACTATTTACTATAATTTAGCCCCAGATTGTGACATCTGCTTTTATGTCATTTGGAGCCTTTCTTGAGCTGGGAGGTTTGTGCCAAACTGCACAAAATTTCACTTGCTTGTTTTATGAGGTGAGAATAAGAGGATGCTAAAGAGCATTTCTGCTTGTAATACGTGCTAAGAGCTTGTGCCATTGAGATGAAATGGATTAACATACTGTCTCTGTTAGCTCAAGTTCTCCTGCTGTTCTTCAAGCTTGATACAAAAGAGTGGTTTAATAGAAGAATTAAGCTAATACCAGGGTTATTAAGGCTTTTTTTATCTTTATGTGGTGTAGATGAGTAATTTAGTATGGTTTGAATTATAATTAAAAGGCAAAGTGAAGTTAAGAGTACAATAGAATTTTATATTTATATTTTACTGTAAAGAGCTTCATAATTTTGTAAATGCTGAGCCTATAGGCTGTAGAGCAGACAGACAGTCAACACTTTATAAGTAATGTAAAATGTATATGTATAGTGATAATGTAAAAAGTAGTTTCTGTGCTGTGGTGTTCTTCTTCCTTCCCCCTTAGTTGTCATTGCTCTTAAAATATCAAAAACTCTCTCATATAAAAACTATATGTGTTATTTTGAGAAGTGCCTCGGTGCCTTCTGCATGCAGTTTCTGTAGCTGTACAGAAGTTTTTGTAAAAGAGAATGTACACACCAGGCTTCATAAGATTGACTGAGAATCATAAGAGACTTAAAAGAGAAGCTGATTTTATATTTGCCTTCAGGATTTTAAATTTTTCCTTTAAAAATAGTTTAAAGGTGATCTATTTTAATATTTTGATATATGCATTTGGATCCAGCATCTGAGAGTTTTAAGAAACTCGCCAAATATCACAAATATCATGGAAACTAGTGCATCAGTCTTTCAGGTCCCAAATCTTCTACCAGCCTTGATTGCCATCCTTTGTCCCCTTCAGCATCCTGTCCACTCCTGCTCTGAACTGTTGCTTTTGTAACTTACCTTGCTGGCCCAAATAGCTCAGATTTCCTCTCTTCTTTCCTTGTTGCCTGCTTCTCTCTGAGTCCCACCAAAGTGGCACACAGTTCAGCCTGATCATGATGTCTCAGGGAATGAGCTTGGGCTCCATGCCACATCTCACCTCTGTTGTTGCCACACCTCACCCATCAGGAATGCTGCATTTCTGGAATGATGGTTTTGACCGGTATAATCCAGGGATACTCCTAATCCATTAATATTTCCAGGCTTATATCCATGCCTACACTCACTCCTCCAGTCAGTAGAAGTGCCAAAGTGAATATTAGAAGGAACCTTTCCCATTCTGCTAGGAGAACTTTTATATAGGAATCTCTGAGGAGAACTTTTTCTTGACCTGTATAACATGCTCAGCAGACTGCAGCAGTTCCAAATAAACCATTTCAACCCAACATGAGAATTGCTTACTTGAATGCTTTGGTATGTATTTAGAAACTTGTTTTTCTGGGGGAAACATATCTGTGCGTAGTTAAAACTGCTCCTTCAAAGATGTGGTCTGTCCATTAAAGACAGGGGACCAAGTCCTGCTTCATCTGAAGCCATTTTAAGAGGTGGCCAGTAGGCTGGAGCCTCACAAAACATTAACTCTGTCTCTCCCCATGTCTTAGGAAAAATGTAGTAATCCAGAGCCATACTAAGATTCCTCATTATGGAGATGTCATAGCTTTTTTTTCAGTACTCTGCAGCACATTTGCTGGTACATCATCAGTTATTAACACTAGCTATAAAAGCTGATATGAAAAGCATCATGCTTCATAAGGTGGGTATGTTAGTTCTTCCTCTCTACTGTGTTTCTTATTTACTACATGGCAAACATGGCCAAATTTGACACATCAAATTCAGCAAAGCCTGGTTGCCACAGACTAATAGCAGGACATACAGTGGTGTTTTCTTTTCTGGTGATATGTAGGCAGGACAGGGATGCATAGATTTAGTGTACCTGTTGCACCCTGCATCCCAATGGTATGTATACTGGTGGGGCAGGATGTAAATGAGGTAGATGATGGAGCAGGAGCAGTGCTGGAGTGTCTGCTGAGTAGTGTGTCTCCTGAACAGAGGTGATATAATATAGGAAAAATCCATCCAGGGTGAAGATGTTCTCTGCACCAGTAAAGCACCATATCAGTGTTATGCAGGCAGAAACCTGGATGCCCCAGATGTAGCACCCACAAAGTTTTTCATACTAATACAGGATAGCGCTAAGGGACAGGGTTGGGGAGGTATGACAAATCCACACTGGCAAGATGTAAACTGTTTCCTCCAGACCCCTGACATGGGTGAGAACAGTGGTGCAGGGCCTATGGGGGCCTTGGCTCTGGCAGGATTCCCCCCTCTGCAGCCATTCTGTGCTCACTCCACACAGAGCTGGCCCCATGAAGTCTGTGCAGTTCTCTGGCCAAGAAAAGGGTCCACAGTGCGAAGCATTTTAAACACCTGTTATTTTTCAAATGACTGGTTCGGTGTGGCAACGTTAGTAATACCTGAGAAAATTTGATGGTGGTTCATGGGGTGGTTGTTCGAGAAAGTTTGCTCCCTAGGGCCAGAGCTGAGCTATACATACCAGTAATAGCATAGAGGCTTTTCCAGAGGGCTAGCCAGTTGCTGCCTGCACAGCTGAGCACCACCTGCATGTGCACTGTGCCCGCACAGGGGTGGGCACTGCTGCTGCACCCGCAAAACCAACTTGAGGAGCCCCTAACTTAGAGCAAGGCGGGGCATGGTTCATTTCAGTCACTGGCTGGTAAAGAACCCATGTGTGGTCTGAGCATCTTAGACATCTACTTGCCATTCTGTCTGGACTGTGAATTTTCACCATAGTATGTGTAATTTAGCATGAAACAATTCTAAAATCTTCAGTGTCAAACATCATGTGAACTCTGTCTAGAAGGCATGTTGTCCAAGCAAGGAGTGGGACATCTGAATCCTTGCACATGTAGAATATGTACCTGCTAAGCTGCTTTTTTATGACTAAATGTGTTGGTCATTATTCTTTCATTTTCCCAATCAGACTAGCTGACTAGGAGACCCGTGTTTCTTTGTAGAAATGGAAGATGTATACCAAAAAGCATCCATGTGCTAACCTTGGTAACCTTTTTTTTTTTTTTAAAGAGCCAAAACAATTATTTTTGAAATATGGTAAAAATCATTTGCTTTCTGACTGACAGATGGGTGTGTCAAGTTCTGCTCACTGAGCCAGTTTTACAGCCAGTTGTAAACTCTTGAATATAAGGGTTTATAATGGAAACTGCAACTCTGCCTTCACAAAGCCTGTTCAAACACACTGCTGTAATATCAATTTAATTAGAGGCTGCACAGTTATTCCTGGTAAGAAAAGCAAAGGGCATGCAGCATTATAGCATCATACATACTACTTTTTTTCTCGGCAGGTGAAAATCTGAGAGGGGAACTAGAAATAGAGGCTCTAAGCTGTTTGAATTCCCTCCTAGCAGCACTGGTTTGTGAAGTGATTTATTTGAGCTGCAGACTATAGACCATACATCACCTTCCTGGTTGGCTTTGTTGGCACCTTGTCACATTCTTGTGGGCTTGAGGAATTCATTGTTCTTGTTTGAACTGATAAGAACAAAAAAGGATTTTCTGCCGGAGACCTTGGGAAAGGCAGAGAGGGAGGAATGTTGACATGAAACAGCAGGGCTGTACTTTCCCAAGCCTTTCAGCCGGCGCAGCAGCCCACATTCTTCCTTAGCTGGGGAGCCCAGTCTTGAGGTGTGCAGAGCACCACTTTTAATTGCTGCTGCCTGCAACCATGGCCCAGGGTGGTGGCAGAGCAAGGAGGGAGCAGGACGATAGATGCTTTCAGGGCCCAGGGTAGGATCACTTTGAAGAGAATCTCCCATAGTGGCAGGAAATCATGATTGCCAAGAGGAATGTGAAATGCGGAGTGTCACTTGATTTGATCCAGCCCTCCAAAATGCACCTAGCTGTCTGTATGCCTTTTTGGAAAGGTGCCATCCTGATCCTTCTTTCTCTGCTGTATGCTTGAATGTTCCAATCAGGAAGGTGGCCTAAAGCTCTTGGTTTCAGCTGTCACATGAATCACTCTTTGAAGGTGGAATGTGTAATGGATATTGAGAGCATCACTTTGCTTCTTACAGGCTTGGTAACAAGTGTTGTTACAGACATAGTATCTCATCACTGTTCTGGGCGTCATTATCCTGGATGAAAACACTAGTTGTGGTGTTGGGTTTTTTTTCACATTTCCTCCACACATTTTCTTGCTCCTCCTGAAAGCACAAGAGATCCCCACAAGGGCTTGCAGTTTACAGAGATGTACTGGTACGAACTATATTGGTACTGGTGAGCAGTGAGCTACAAAAAATACCAGTTAAAATCAGAATTTTTGCTGGAGCAGGCTACCATCTGCTCCAAAGTTTCCCCCCTGCTGTGTGTGTGCAGGGGAGTGTTTTGCTCATTTTATGCCTTCCAGGTACCTGGGGAGAGAAGATCATTGCTTCCTGAAGGTCTTTTTGGCTTTTTGTTGTTATTCTTTCTAGAGCTGTCTAATAGTACACATATTACACAGGGAAGTTGGGACTAGATGATCTTTAAGGTCCCTTCCAACCCAAACCATTCTATGGTTCTTTTGTTGAGAGGATGTCAGAAAGCCCTAACAGAAGCTGTCCTTGAAATAATAGTAGCTCTCTTTGTAATAATAATAATAA
>JANHGN010017006.1:0-16913 GCA_024605025.1 Megaceryle maxima
CGGCACCGGCGGCCTCACGGGCGGGCCCCGCCGCATCGGCCCGCAGTCGCGGCCCCGGCCCCCGCCCCCTCCGGGCAGGGCCCCCTTCCCCCCACCCTCCCCTCCCCTCCCGCGGCCGCCGCAGACAAAAAGGCGGCGCGGCCGACCTAGCCCCCCACCGCCGCCTTCGCCTTCCTCCCCCGCCCCGCAAGGTGCCCCCGGGCCCCGCCGCCTCGCCCCGCCGCTAACGGCCGCTCCCGCGGGGCCAGGCGGGCGCTGCGGGCGGGCTTTCCTTTCCTTCTCCGCTCCCTCCCCGCCCGGCCCGCCGCCGCCCTCACCGTGATGCTCTGGAAGATGCCGCCGGCCGTGGCTGCCCAGACGTACTTGGCGTCGCAGTAGCCTACAATGGCGGCCTCCTGGCAGCAGCCATCGCACATCAGGTTGTCCACGTAGCTCTGCCAGCCGGCCATCTTCGCGCGGGCGGCGGTGGGGGCGAGCAGGGCGGGCGGCGAGGCGCGGGCCGGGCGGCGGGCGGCGGGGCTGGGCGAGGCGGTCCCGTCCCTCTCCTCTCTCCTCTTCCTCCTCGACGGCGGAGCGGAGCCGAGCGCTGCAGCGAGCGGCGCGGCCCAGCCCAGACCTCCGCGCTGCCGGCGCCGAGGGGCGGAGGGGAGGAGGGGCGCGGCCCGGCACCGCCCCCCGCGCGGCCGAGGCGGGAACGATTGGGCCCCGGCGCCTTCCGCTGGCCGGAGGAGCGGAGAGCTCAGAGCAGGCGGGCGGCGGGGTGGGTCCCGGCTCCGGCGGGGCCCGGGGCTGCTTCGGCCCGGCCGGAGAGGCAGAGCACGTCCTGCGCCGGCTCGGCCCCGCCCGGGGGGGCGGTCAGTGAGCCTCCTCCGGGGCACCGCCGCTCACCCTGAGCCCTGGCCTGCCGCCCTTGGGCCGGCACCTGATGCTTCTGGCTGCGCTGCCCGGAGCGCCAAGCGCGGCCGTGCCGGGGTGAGTACCGGCCGCCGTGCCGCCCGTGCGGTCCGTCACCTCCCGCCGGTGCCGAGGCTGGGAGAGCGTGAACACGGGGGACATGTGGACGTTGCTCTTGCGTTACGGGCAAGACACGGGCTGCTCTCCCCTTCTGGAAGTGCGGCCGTTGCGTGCGCACCCCCTGTTCGGTTCAGAATTGAAGAGACCGCCTCCCAGTCTTCGGTTCGGCCCGGGCAGGCCTGCTCTGCTGCCCGGCCTGCGGCTCTCTGGCCCCGAGTCTGCCTCGTTGGAGGCAATGTTAGTTCTGCTGGTTGCATTTCTGTTGTATCTCCATACGTTTCACATCTTTTGCGTAACTCGGCAGCTGTGAGTGTCCTTTGGGAAAGCGCTGCTGGTAGTTGCCATACCCTCCTTGCCTCCTGGACTGAATCCGAGTCCTGTCGATGTAGTGAGAGAATTGTGGTGCCAAACTGCTGGTCTCTCATTGAGCTGGTGGGCTCCCTGTCTCGTGTGCTAGCACCTCTATGGTTTTGTAGGTGGCGATTTCAGGTTTTACTCTTCCAGGTTCCACCAAGTTTCTGTTGAAACAGTTTAGTTTCCACATTCCCTTGTAAAACGTCCAGGTCTGGTGCCAGTGTTTTGCTGCATTGCTGTTGGGCCCTGGGCAGGACCGCTGCTTGGAAGACTGCCCTGCTACAAGTTGCAGGAATGTTCACCTGCAACTTCAAGGGCATGTTTTAGGGCCATGGCTCAGTCTTCCTCAACACTGAAATTAGGGGAGATTGCCTTCCATGTGAGCAGCGTGGTGTTGCCTCTTTGGTGTCTGTTGTGGTGCTCTGGAAAATGGAGACGGGCGGGATGTGAAGTGGCTGTTGGTGTCATTAATTTTGAAGCTTTAGTTCGAGAAGCTAGATCTTACACTTGACTATGCCAAGGCGTAGTAAACAATAATTAAATCTGCCTTTTCTTGAGGTTATAACCCCCAGGAAGAATATTCACCAGGTGTTGATAATAAACATCTTTATGGCATACTTGAAGGTGCTCTTAGTCCTTTTAAAACCCAGTTCAGTTGTCATGGGATTGAGTGTTGTTTAGATACTACTAGAGATTGTTTAGATTAGTAGATAGTTAAGCTCTTATTTGCATCTTTTAGATTAATTCCATATTTTCTCTATTTTATTTTCACAGTGCCTTTCTCTTTCTGAATTTGGGCAGCACCAGAACTTTGCTTTATCCTTTTCCAGCCAGCCGCCACGTATACCAAAAAATTCTTGCGTCACTGTGTCTACCAGTGAGGTACAGGCTTTAAATTTGCTTTTGGCTCTTTAAATAGCTAAAACTTTTTGTCAAATTTGCCTTGCCTTCATCATCTACCCTATGCAGATTCCTTCCATGGGAAAGAGAAAGAATTCTCTTCTATCTGAAGTCGCTGTTGAGGGCCACCTCTCTTTTTTAGCTCTCGTCTGTAGGGGGTCCCAGTTTAACACTGTTGCTTGCACAGGATGGGATGTGGTCATCTTAAATCAACAGGAGGCTGATGGCTCCATTGCTTTTGGAGTTCAGCCAAAATGTGTTTTTTGTCTAGATGGGATTTGGATTTTGCGTTGTTTTTTCAAGCTGCAGTAAGGATTCCTCATTGTTTCCTTTTAATGAGTGGATTTAATAAATATAGAGGCAGACATCACCCTGAATCCAGGGGCAGGCTCTGGGAATTTCTGAGCTGCCTTTTGCTAGCATCATTATCTTTTGATTAATGAGAAACGGGCTTCACAGGGATGGCAGGCTGCTTGGTACAAGTGTGGAGGTGTCTCATGCAAGAACCTGTGGGTTTCCAGGGCTTCGGCCAAGGCTGTGCCTCCTTGTGTCTGGGGGTATCTCACCTTCTTGCATGCGCCTCTCTACGTGTTTGTCCATTCCCCTGCCTGAGGACCCAGCGTGCCTTTCCAAGTCCTCACAACCTAATGTCTGGTCAGCCCTGTTTCACGGGAGGTGGAGATGTGACAATCACTGCTAGTGAGGAGCTGGGATGAGTCTGGGGGCAGTGTTGCTGCTGAACCGCTGCGCAAGGCGCTGTGTAGCGGTCCTGGGATTCCAGAGCCTTGCCAGCTTAGTGTGTGGTGGGTTCGGTGCTTCGCCTCTGTGAGGTACCAGATGTCTCACAGAGATGTCAAAGAACGCAGAGTGGGTCTGGTAATGTTACCACTGCTTTGCGGGGAATATCGCCTTCCTTAATAGCTGCGTAAACCGGGTGATCAGGAGCGCCGGTGCTGTTTGCTGAGCAGATTGTCTTAGCAATACAGGGACTACAGTTGTCTGCTTTTAATGATTTAAGTTGGAAATAACTGCACCTGCATGGAAGTCTGGGATCTCCTGAATGTAAATGGATGGATGAGAGTGGAGGATTTACCACCTGCTTGGTAGCTTGGCTTTTAGTTGTGTTACTTGTGAAGTAACTCTAGCAGTGTATTTAGGAAGTGAAGTCTAAATTGGGTTACTGTTATTTAATGTTACAAAACTACCAGGTAGCTTGTATAATTTGCAGATTCAGCAGGCATCAGTGCTTTACCTAAAACTCATAATCGTTTACTTCTGTTTTCACTATTAGGTACCTTATTTGGTTGTGTTCTTTGTTACACAATCATTATAATGCCATTTGTGTAGACACTACTGCAACAGCACTTTTGATGCTGCTTGATGTAAGAAAATGAGAATATGCTTTGTATGTTAAAGACTGTGAGAGAGAGGAGTTCCAGTTTTCTGTGTTGTTACAAGTTTTAATTGGAATCTGAGACATTTGTTTAACGAAGGACTTGTATATAAACAGAAATATTGTCGTTAGAATTGATAGATGTAGAGAGTCATTTTAACATCAGTACCTGGTCCGCTGTATGAAATGGTGCTGTGTGAACATAAGCTATGCAGATATGATAAATAGTTGCTAAATGGTAGTTTCTTGTATGGTAGTCTCTTTCTACAGTCTACTCAGTAGTTCCTCTTTCTGGCAGGTATTTGCACACTACAGCCACAGTGTGGGATTTTTTTTTATGCAGCTTGGAATGATTATTAGTCCTTTTGCTTCAGTTCAGAACTTTGTCTAAAGTTTATGTTGGATCACATCTAAGAAAAATAATTGTTTGAAAGAATTTTAAAGTACTGACTGTGCTCTGACAGAGTGTTCTATTTATAGCTTTGTCAGAAACTCTGGTGCTTTTATATTAGTAACATAAAAGTTTAAATTGGCCAGAAACTTGAAGGAGGGCATATATTTTGTTAGTAAAGTAACTTGCATTTTTCTGTCAGGCTTTGTAGCTACCAGAGCTGCTGCTGTGCTCAAAGTGGCTGGGCAGCCAAAGGTAAGATTTGTTAGGTTCTTCTCAGGTTCTTCTTGGTTTTCACCAGATTGGCCCATTTGGAGATAACTTGAACCAGCATTCATGTGTAGACAGGAAGGGCAAGTGACCATCCACAGAACACAGCTTGACTTCTTTGTGAAAATTAAATTTCACAGAGCCAGAGCTCACTGGATGCACCATTGTTCACGTCCGGCGCTCCCACTGCTGACATCAGTTTGTGGTGCTCCCTGGTGACTTCCTCTCCAGACCACGCTGGATTTCCTGTGGCAGTCGTTCTCTTTACCACAAGAGTGTTCGGAAGTGCAGAGGGTAAAACTGATTTAAAAGTGTCACAAGTTAGCAGATTTGCTTCTGCTGCTTTTGGGGAGCACTCTGTCTCCTGGCCCTGGGGCGATGAGTAGACAATGTCTTTGCAGGGTCCTTCCACAGCTGCTTAAATGACTTAGCTGAAAGAAGAGGAAATAACCGAAGGCTCAGGGATGATCATGAGTTAGAAATAAATTGTAAAAATGACATAGTAATGAGCTGAAAACTTGAAGGTAGCTTTAAAAAAATACGGTGATACAATATGCAGCAATCATTAGATGAAGACGCCAATGCAAAGCTTTATTGCATAGCTACACCTCTGCATGAAAAAGGTCCCATCCAGTGCTAGCAGAGCTGTGGCTGTGCATGAACAGGGCCCTGTGCAACAATGCTTGAAACCATCCAGAAAGTTCTGAAAAAAAATCCCTTTCTGATGTATCTTGTATCGTCTGAAAAGGTGGTTTAACTGCATGTGTGGATGAGAGCTCCATCTCCGTAGAGGAGGTTTGGCTGGTATGGTTTTACCCGTATAGATAGCTCAGCAAAACCTTTGTTTTCCTAAGGATTAATTAGGTAAGCAGTTAAGCAGAATTTCCCTTCCTTATCCTCTATTTAACCATCAAATTCAAACATAACAAACCTACAATGTAACTTTGAAAATCAGGTGCAAGCTTAGGGGTATTGCCGAGTCGATGGTGAGGGTGTGAGATTTGCTTCCATTGCAGTGGCTTCAGAAAGGCTTTACATCTGAGGAAGGACAGTTCTTTGTGGATCCGATTTATAGACTGGCAAAAGCACTAAAAAAGATGCTTGAAATCATAGAATTGTCAGGGTTGGAAGGGACCTAAAAGATCATCCAGTTCCAACCCCCCTGCCATGGGCAGGGACACCTCCCACTAGAGCAGGTTGGTCAGAGCCCCAATCCAGCCTGGACTTAAAAACCTCCAAGGATGGGGCTTCCACCACCTCTCTGTGCAGCCTGTGCCAGTGTCTCACCACCCTCATGGGGAAGAACTTCTTCCTCATGTCTGACCTGAATTGACCTCTCTCTGGTTTTAATCCATTCCCTCCAGTCCTATCGCTGCCCCACAGCCTAAAAAGCTTTCTTGGAGGCCCCCTTAAGATACTGGAAGGCCACAAGAAGGCCTCCCTGGAGCCTTCTCTTTCCCAGACTGAACAACCCCAACCCTCTCAGCCTCTCCTCATAGGAGAGGTGCTCCAGCCCTCTGATCACCCTGGTGGCCCTTCTCTGGACATGCTCCAGCACATCCCTGTCCTTTTTGTAACAGGGGCTCCAGAACTGGATGCAGCACTCCAGGTGAATCATAGAACTTTGGCCGGCTTTTGGATTTTTAAGGCAAGTTCTTGGTCTTGCTGGTGGCCAAGTAAAAATAAATCTTAACCCTAGAAATGAAAGTTTTAGTAAATTCTTACTTGGGCAGGTAGTTTCCAGTTCATAGTGGTGTCTTTGGTGAAAGTCCCTGTATGAGTAAGGCGTGCAGGATTAGGCCTATGTGACCCAGTTTTCTGTGTATTCAAATTTATTAGTCAGGCTCTTCATTGTACTTGGATCCCACAGTATTTTGTTTTTCTTTAAATAAAGCAAGCAGAGCCCAAATAGGTAGCCCTTGTTAACTTTTCAATTATGAAACAAGGGTATGCACTGTGAAATGCAGTAAATTTGGAGATAGCATGACGGAGTGGAGGGAAGGTCATAGCATCTTCAATCCCAACTCTTTATTTTATCCAAGCTCAGTGGTGAGTCATTACATGCCTTTGTTAACTGGATTTTTCAGTGGGTAAAATCATTGATAGAAGTTAATCTCAGAAGTGAAAACTAAGGCTAAGAAATTCAGTAAGGGAGGTGGAGAGAAAGCAGAAAGGCGGAAAATGGAGCAGAGCAAGCATGGGCTCTCCACAGAGTTGCTTTTCTGTCTGTGCAGTGTGGTTAAACACAGGCAGTGAACAGCCTTGCACAGGCAGTGAACAGCGTGAAGCCTGTGCCTCTAGGCTCTGCTCAAACTTCACTGACTGCCCCAAGAAATGATGTTAGATGAAAAAGTACAACATGGAACTCTTCCCAGGCCTCATCTGTTGGTTTTTTTCCTCTGTCCAAGTTGATGGGTATGTAATTTTACTTTTGTAATAGTTGACCTGTGTTTTTGCACTATGCTGGTGTACATTAAGAGAAAACCCCAACTTTTCCAAATGCTGTGTCATGGTGCAGGTCACAAGTAACTCCAGAACCCTCTCCACAAGGTCGGCAGCACCTCTCTGGCTGTCCACGTGTGTGTCACGGTCCATGTCTGGTTCTTGGCCACCTATGCATGGCCATGGTCTCGTTGCTGAACTGATGGGCCTTTATGTTTTTTTAGCTTACAGTTTCTTTACGTGATGTTTTTGTGCGATGCTGTCTGTTGCCTATTCAGTCTGCCTTGCTGTTTATCTGGGAAGCTCTGAAGCTTTGCTCAGTACATGATTTCCTCAGTGACAGTATCTGTAAATGGGTTTATCCGGGTGATATTTTCTACTCTGATCACAAGTAATTTGGCCATTGCTGCTTGTTGTTTGTTAAAAGTCCAAAGGAGTTTTGGATCACAGATACCAAAATTTATCTGTCATACATCATTTCTACCCAAAACATTCACTGTCTGCAAAAGCATTTAATAATAATTCTGAAGTATAAAAAGCCATATTTTTCCAGAGAAACCATACAGTTCTAGCCTTAGAATGCTCTGCAAAATTACAAATATATATGTTATTTTTTGAATGAGGCAGAAATGGCTAAACATTCTTCTCTTTTTTTGCAATTCTTTTTAAAATTTGGTATCACATTTCTCTTTGGCCATGAAGGACTTGATTCTAGCTAGTAGCAGTCAACCTGCCTGCTGTCAGCTCACCGAAGAAGAGCCAATGTATGTATGTTTAATATTTAGAATATTTTTGTATGAGTTTTTCGTAGGATTCCTTGCTCATAACACAAACAGCTGGAGTCAGGTCTTCTCCAGCTGGGTTTCTTGGAGAGTGTGACCCAAGGCTGTTCTTTGGGAATGGCTCGCAAGCACCAGTGCCCGGGTCTCCTGTAAAATGAAGGGGCAGCTGACTCTGGGGTGAGTCCAGCTGCCATCGCCCTTACTTGGCAAGATAAGAGAAGCCCAGGATTCAAATCCCATCTTTTCCTGAAAAGTTAATTTTCCACTTCTCTTGAGAGTGCTCCATCTATCGATGACTGGCTTTGGGAGGTGTGTGCTGCCTTTCCTTCCCTCCTCCCCCCCTGGATCCAAAAAGGACAAGTAGCACAGAACACTGCGGTGCTGGTCACCGAGCGCTGCCCAGGAGAGAGGTGCCGGCTCCGTGTGGCCCCACAGGCTGGCACTCCCTGCTCCTGCTGCAGGCTGTATTCTGAGCCCTTCACCCCTACACAGGTAGTGCCATGTTCTTTTTGGTCCGAGATACAGTAGCTTTTAAATTAAGCCCTTATACACTGTATAGGGCTTATATACACAGACTTCTCATCATCTGTGTGTGACAGTTTTGAGATGCTAGGCTTCCTGCTTCTTGATAGCTTTGTGAGCACGTTTGCTATTTTTGGACTGCAAATCTTTCAGTAACTTCCAAGACCCTGGCACTAGATGGAGCTTTAATCTACTTGCACTTAGAAGTCTATTAAATTTAACCACAAGTTAAAAATAGGGAAGAATAAATGAAGACCTGTATGCCTGCTGCTACATTTACAGTGCTCTTTTTCCCTTTTGTTAGCAGAGTGGTGTAAATTATAATTTAAAATTAATTTAAATGAAAATTAAAGTACTGCAGCAGAAATCTCCTTGATCTAGTAGGTGCTTTGTAATCACTCTTCCTAGCACCCTTTAATGTACTCTCAGGCTCATGGGAGAAGTTGCTGTAAGTTAGATATGCTGAAAATGTGCTGCACAGTTAAGCTAATACCAGGGCTGTGCTAAATAAGAATAATGCCATTTTCTGAACAAAGTTCCTGTTTATGTTTCAGGATGGTGTGGGGGTAACCAAGCCTTCTGCTTGCTCTGCTCAACTCAAGAATTCATTTGCATTTTCACTTCGTGTTACCAAAGCCAACAATTCCAAATCATCTGCTATCAGTCACTTCATTTTTATTCCATGTGTTACCCTTGAAAATATCAAGCAAATAGAAACAAATAAAAAACACCTTTGAAATTGTAGTGTTTAATACTTTCCATTTAGCAAGCCCATGTCTCGCAGGCTGTACAGCACCTATCAGAAATTTAAGGCCATTTTGCCTTCCACGGAAACAACTGGTAGTGATTTAGTTTTGTTTTGAGTGCCTGTGTTCTTATCAGCAAGAGACTGGTTTAGTCAAAACGATTGTCCAGACACTGAAGTAGCAAATACCTCATCGGTTCCTATCCACAGCCCCTCTGGTATTTTATTACATGCTTTAAATAATAAACCAGGAGATACGTACTTGGGAAAAATCACAAGGTGTGCTGTGCTCAGGGCGCTGGAGGTGATAAAGGGAAAGATTGTGTATTGCATCTCACACCCTTTGCCTTCTCAAGGTCTAACTCTTCATCAGCAGGACTGAGGGACTCCGCGCGTACCACAGAATGACCAGTCTTCACAGAAAACTACAGGAAGGCAGTATTGCCAGTATGAGCAAAAGCTCCTCTTTCTGGAAGATTTCTGCTGGGTACAAAACTGTTAAGGAACCGTATTACATACAGAAGAGGACGTGCAATGTTGTAGACAGCAGGATTTGCATGTGGCAATCTGATCACAGCGTTGGCTGCACTGGGTAGGGAAACGGCACAAGCAGCTTTCAGAAAAAGACCCTGCTGAAGGAAGTAATTTCAGGAGGTGTTTCACAGTTGACCTGACAAACTTTTGATTGCTCCTTGTTACCACATTAAGTGTATTCATGATTTCTGTATCAATCAGTGGAAGTTTGGTGCTTAAGTATCTCTTAATAATTTGTTCTTACTGGTTGTCACCAGTTGCATTCAGACTGTAAAATTTCACTGGTACTGGTTTCAAGGGAAGGAGTTTGCCACCCGTTGAAGACAGTAGTAGTAGGAATGAATACACTGATACCCAGTTCCTCTAATGGATCTGGAGAGCAATGAGAAGTTCTAATTCCCGGTGGCATCGCTGATACAGGGCATAAAACGATTAAATGTCATTATGTCTTTACGCTTTCATTTCATTTTGCAAAAGGAGCTTAGGAAGTTACCAAGGATCAAAGTGTGCTGGAGCATTGGTTGTATTCGGCAGGTCCTCTGCTGCTGTGTATGTGGACACCGTTTCACTCAACGGGTAGATGCAGCCGGTAAGCCGTCCTTTGGCACCACAGTCTTTTCACAGAAAGCATATCTACAGAAATAAGTGTCAGAAAATCTGCACAGTGCCTAAACTGACTTTTATTTCTTTTTTGGATGCGCTTTATCCTGTTGTTCCATGTACCAACTAATGTGGCTGGACGGCTCTTCCTTTTTTTCTTGCAAGTGGAAAAGAGGCCTGTGCTACATTTTCACAAATGGGTGTAGGATTTACCCACAAAGCTTCCTCTGACCTAAAGATTTGGAAGTTTCCCCTTTGTAGATGTGGAGGTTAGGCTATAGATTAGACCATAGAATCATGGAAGTGTCGGGGTTGGAAGGGAATATTCAAATAAATAACTGTAATCCCTGAAATCTGCGTAACATCTTGCCAAATAAACTAAGCAGGTTCAGAGAATGCAGCATGAAGGAATCTGTGGTGTTGAAGGACTGATTAGTATACACAGAAGATGACAGTGAGACCATATTTATATAGGTGTATGTTGTCCACTGCTTTGCTCTTCTACATTTAATTACCGCCTAAGGTGTGGTTATGCCCTTTGTTTTAAGAAATTCTTGACGAGCGTGCACTTATCCGTGTGACTGAATTTTACTGTCCCTTTTAAATGCGGATACACAAAACTGCAAATACAGCTCCAGTGTGGCTTGTGCCAGTGCCACCAGTAAAGCTGAAATCACCTCCTCCTTGCTACATTGCACTTGCTCAAGCACAACCAGTTGCTGGAGAGCGGTGGGTCAAACTGAAACTTAGCACAGACGGGCCTGTTGTGCTTGGAAGAACTGGGCACTGCTGTTTCTTCTTTATCCATATGTATCCTTTTGTGCAAGAGACTAAATCTACAGCAATGGGTATTTGAAATGTAGAAGTTGACTGGGGCAGAAATCCATCCTTTTTTCTGAAGCATGCTGAGGAAATATTCTTATGTAATTAATGAGGTTCTCATTAGGGTTTTTCACCTTTGAGGACTGCTCTGCACAGTTGCACTACTGAATGTGCAATATCATAAATTCAAACTGGCCACAAAGGGAAATGAAAAGAATTGCCTACTGCCTGAGAATGATCCTTACTGCTTGCAGGGATCAGGCTCGTGAAATCAAGCAAGGAAGCAGCAAACATGTTCTTACTGCTATGGATGTAAACCCAGAGTAATCCCACAACCTTGAGTGGAGTGAGTCTGGAGCAGTATGTGTTAGCATGCTCTGGGAGGGAAGCTCTGCCTTCCTGGTAATTATTAATGAAATCAGATTCCTGTAGTGTTTTATTTACCTTCTGTAAGAGATGTTTATTGGGTTGGATACGTCAGATGCTTGAGGACAGCACTGTGTACGAACACTGCTTCCAAAAAGTTGTGTGGAGTTCTTTCCCTTTGTGGTGTAGGCCAATTGGCAGGAAGACAGCACTGGGAATGAAAAGTGGAAAGGGAAAACACACGTGTTCTTTAGCCACCCAGGGCCTGAATCTGATTGTGTCTGAGTGGTGATACCACTCCTGATCTCTGCATGATTCCTGGCTCCACAGAATTAGGTCCACAGTAACTGTGGCAGCTCAAACCATAGAAAGCAGATTGTGATGTAATGCTGAGGTTGCTCCTCTTGACTGTTACTGGGATGGGGTTATTTCCTCCTAATTGGCCAAGAAAAGAAAGCAAAACAACTGTTCTTTGATTATGATGGTGCTTTGAGATTTGTATTTTACCCTGACCTAATCTCAGTAATAGGAAAACACAGATGCTGGGAACTGGAATGATGACACCCATCACAAATTTGTTGTTAAAGCACTGAATATTTTTTTGTTGCTTCATTGGAAGCCCCATCCTTCGAAGTTTTTAAGGCCAGGCTGGATGGGGCTCTGAGTAACCTGCTCTACTGGGAGGTGTCCCTGCCATTGGCAGGGGGGTTGGAACTGGATGATCTTGAAGGTCCCCTCCAACCCTGACAATTCTATGGTTACAAAATCTGACCTTTAATTTCAATATTCTTACAGGCCTGTGTTCTCAGAGACATCTCTTTGGCCAGTGGGTGTATACAAACAGGACAGGTGGGGCATGGGGGACTCCTCAGCAAGGCATGCCACTGTCTGCAGTATGCTGTTAGACATGACCTGCAAACAACGCACAAGAAATTGTCATTGTGTTTTCACCTTCTTTTTGATGGGTAAAGAAAGCTTTGTTTGTTTCTTTAAACAGTTCTGTTATTTATCTTGGGAATGGCTGTGATGCTCAGTCTGACACTTGAGGAAAGGTTTTTGAAATCTCATGCACAAATTTTGCAGGTTTCTTCTATCATTTACCATTGCGCTGAGCCTCAGTTACCGTATAGCCTTCTGGTGTAAGAGGCTTCACTTTATATCTTCAAAAACCCCACTTACTGATTTAAAAGGACACCTATTCAACCATTTTGGTTCATCTTTTTTTCTCTTCAGTGGGCAAATAACAGCATCAGCCAAACCCTTTGTCTCTGTGTCACGGTGTAGGGTCAGGGCAGCCCTTTAGACCTGTAACAGATGCTCTCTGTTAACCCCCCTCCCCAGAGGGAAGAGTAAAGGAATAAGGGAGACTCAGTGGTTAGAAAAGGAAACTAAAACAGCTTTAATGAGAATAATAAAAATGGAATATATACAAGCATATACAAAACCAGTATAGAACCCAACCCCCTGATGGCAATTAGATCCCTGTCATCACTGACGCTGTGGAGCAGACACGGGGAAAGCCCCAGACTGGGCCCAGCAACAGACAGGATCTGGATTCTGGTACCGGATTCAGGAACACACAGACCAGGATCGAAGGCAGAACTGACCTTGGATGCTATAAGAAGACACTGGCAGAGGACCTGAACCGAGCTGAGCAGGGCACAGCAAAGCCAGGCGAGCCCCTCCTGATCCCTCAGCTTTATAGCAGCTATGACATACATGGGCTGGAATCCCTGGCTGGCCAGTTTGGGGTCACCTGCCCTGTCCGCTTCTCCCGCAGGTGCCGCCTTTGACTTTCTGCACCCCAGTGTGGCGCACAAGATCCAGTGGTGGTCATGGTCTGCCCCCCGCGCCGCGGTACTGACTCTGACCCCGGGGTGCTCTCACTGCTGGGAGCAGCCGCTGCCTGTGCCAACAGCTGCTGCCTGCATCCAGGGCACGGAGTGAGAAGAGCTGAGCTGAAAAGTGAAATCATTGAACAGAATTAGTTCTGTTCTCACTCAAACCAGGACATTCTGTCACAACTGAATATTAAGAGGTGAGCAGGAAGTAATTTGTCATATTGTTCCTCTCTGGCACCAGAGACAAAACCGCTTCTTGAGTATGAGAGGCTTAGGCATGGAATAGACACTAGGCTGCTCTGAGTTAAGACTGATGTGCTGCTTCCCAGTGCATTCAGATCTTTTCCTGGGTCTCTGGAGACTGTAACTTCAGAAATGCAGACATTTGTGAATTTAGGCAGCTGGTAAGCAGGAATGTTAGAGCTCTGGGTCCCTGAAGTGCCCGGACACTTTTGAAGGCTGTGTGAGAAAGGACATTTGCCAGAGGAGGAATGGACTCAGAAGTGAGCCTGGTCCTTCAGTCTCTTGACTGCTCTTCCCCCTGTGGCAGCCAATCTGTCTCTGTGTCTTCCCAGGTCACATACCACTTGTGCTTGAGTTGGTTTTCAGAATAGCTGGCATGAGACATCTGCCAGGAATACGGGAAGCCCTGTGTTGTGAATCTCTCCCAGCCTGACCTTTTGTACTGAGCCGGTTACCAACAGCTGGGAAAGGTCGTCTCATCAAAGCCTCCTCTCCTTAGTAGAAGAACACGGCTGGTTTAACAGTTTACTGGCCAAACTAGGTGTGTTTGGCTGGCACACTGAACTGCAGGACTGTAATTGTCATCTCATCCCGCATCACATGCTTGTTGTGCAGGGTCCCCTTTGGGTTTTCTTGGGCTGGGCTGTTTGGGGTATGGGAGCTGGTGAGCTCAGCCTCTGCAGGGCCAGGCTTTTCTGGTGCCTCTTGCTGCTATGTGACATGGCTGCTTTTGGCTTCTCCCGTGTGAATATAATCTCAGAGTCAGGGCAGAGGACAGCAGCGGCCCTTTTATTCTTCAGAGGACATTTGTAAAGATAAAGGGCTAAATACCTGTTTATACCCGTTTACTCAGTTGTTTGTTGGGGTGGGTTGGTTGGTTGGTTGTTTTTGGTTTTTGTGTGTGTGTGTGTTTGGTTGTTTTTTTGTTTTTTTTTGGTGGCATTAAAACAAATCCATTTAGATAATTACATTTCCCCGTATTTCCTGCCATTTTTTCACAGACCACACGGCAATATTAACTACTTGCTATTGCAATACATTCCAAATGCAATGGAGCGTCCAAGTCTTACATAGTAAAGCTGATGTTGAGTAGCTGTTGTGTTTCCACCTAGAAGAGCTCCATGTTGCTGTAATTACTGTGTCTTGAGTGTAGAACTTTAGCTCTTGGTTCTTGTTGCAAGTAAAAAATAGTGATGCATAGAGTTATTTCGCTCTACTACCGAAGTGTAACTGTTTCAGATGGAATAGCAGGCTGCGTTGGGCAAGTGCATGTCAGGATGCAAAGGTGCTGTAGCCCCAGCACCTAGCACTGTACAGGCCCTTGGTACAGAGAAGATCCTTGGTCCTGCAGCACAGTGAGGAATTCCTTCCCACTTTCAGCTCTGAAAATGGCAGCTAGAACACTTGCTCTAGCGGCTGATCTAGCAAAGGGAGCAGTAGTTTTGTGTGTTTCTTAGAGGCTAATGCAGTGCTACTGCTGAATCTTTACAGCTCTGACGTGTTAGTGCCAAAAAAAGAGTATTTGATTTTCTTAAAAAAACTCCAAACAATCTGACCACAGACCTTGCTTTTTGTGGTCAGCCCCTCACAAATGCCCTGGACTCTGGTCATTTCTTTCTACTGAAGAATTTCAGTGTAAGGGCCTTGTAAAGTTTGCTCTAAAATGGATTCAGTCCAAACCTTTTGTTTGTTAGTAAAGAACAAGTTATAGACAGCAGATCTTTCTTTCTTGTTTAATATGTATAAGCTCCTTTTACAAGCTCTAGCCTAAGAACATTCAGTTAATTACTCAAGGCGTCTTGTTATTTGGAGCCACTGCTTGCAGGGGAAGGGAAACTGCTTTTGAGAAAGCGCAGGCAATTCTTCATGACTGTTTTGTTCCCTGCTGTATGGCCCAGCTGAGCACTGTGTGTTCCTGGCTTGCTGAAGGGAGACCCTCACTGTGTCTCATTCTCTTGGTGCTCCAGCACAGGCGGAGAATAACTGACATTAGGTGAACCACACCTGGGAATGAAATGGAGCAGCATGAGAGGGGAGTTTGGGTGGCTGCCAGGGCAAAGGGAGTTGAGCTGACTTCTCTGCCTTCCTGTCTGGTTGGTCCTCTCCATGCTGGAGCAGAGCTGGGCAGGAATGCGGTGGTGGTGCCGGCGGTCGCAGGACACTATATGCTTGTTTTTCCCAAGGCAGGTCACTGATATTTTGAGATAAGTGCTGTAAGCTGGTGATGATTCAGGTCTGTTTTCCAGTGTAGCTGCCAGGTGTTGGGCAGCCTTTCTGCTTCCAGCAGAGCCTGGCTGTTCTGAAAGGGCTGGCGTGTAATGTTCTTGTCCCCCTTCTCCCAGCCCAGGGGAACAGCAGTCACATTGTGCACCTTTAGGGAACAGCCCTTGGTGTTGGGGATCCCTGTGCCCTTACTTGGGGTGCCCAAGAAGGGGCATGCTGGGGAAGCCAGAGCCTTATCAGCAGGGAGAGAGGACCAAACATAGGGCTGTCCTGGGCAGGTGACAAGGACTTTTTGCCCTTCTGTTAGTCCTGTTCCTGCTCTCCTGCTACAGACCGGAACTTCCATGCTACAAGAGCAGTATAAGAGCTGTACAGCCTCCCTCATCCCCTGGCACTGGGCATGGGGAGCAGGGCAGAGCATTTCTTCTTGCCTACAGCCCATGGATGCCAGCCTCCTGCTGCTGTCTGCTCCACTGCTGCCCCAGGGTGTTGGCACCCAGGCACCACCATGTCCCGCAGACCCACTGGTGACCAGCCGGCAAGGCTCACGTGCTCTGGGCACGCGAGGCGGGAACTGCCTTTCCTCATGTGCTGCATTAGTATAGAAAGCAGAAGCTTAATGTTAATCCCCCAGAGAGCTGCCGCAGGAACTGCCCACTGGGGCCGTGGCACAGTGGTTAGAGCCGGGTGGTTAGCGAGGGCGTGCCTGCTGCTCGGGCGCTGAGCGAGCACGTGTTCGCTTGGTAAGCGAGTGGAGCTGGGCCTGGCCATTGGCCTTGGCTTTGGGCCGAGGCAGAAGCCAGGGGACTGGCTCTCAGGATTGCTGGTTTCAATTCCTGGCCTGAGCAGAACACAGGTTGGTAAGGAGCTCAGTGTCCCTCCTCCCTCCTCTCGGAGCGAGAGGCTCGGTCGTGCTCCTGCCCCGTAAGCACACAGGGCAGAGCCACAGCGTCGGGCGACAGCGAGGTGTTGCCGGTGGCCATGCCCTCGGAGTAGAGCAGTTCTTCCCATCGGAAGGAAGGGATGTCCAATGGCAGGGACAGTTCCTCTCTGTAAATAGCAAACCAAGTGACCTAATTCAGCACAGCGGCAGCTCTTCGGGGGCGTCCCTCAGCAGGCTCCATGGCAGGCTGGGCTGGAGCTGACTCATCACTCCCAGCATGGCAGAGATTGGAGCTTTCGGGCCCTAAGGATTTCACTGTTTCTTTATTAATTTTAAATTGATTAAAATGAATTTTTAAAATACCAGGAGAGGCTTGCCTAAAGAAATAGCCGGTCTGTGGGAGTTAGCTGTGAATTTAACAATCTCTGGCTCGTGCAGCAGTGAGCACCCATTGCAGCTTGGACACTCTCATGTCACCTATTCTGTCCCAGTGGATTAGCAAAGATAGGATTAATCCATCATTATTGTAGAAAAAAAAAAAAAAAGAAAAAGAGTTAGAATTATAAACTGGCCTGGTTCATACCCAGT
>JANHGN010017007.1:31721-64311 GCA_024605025.1 Megaceryle maxima
GAAAAAAAAAAAAAAAAAAAAAAAAAAAAAAAAAAAAAAAGAGTAACAATAAATAATAACAATAATAAAAAGCTCTCTGGCCTGCCTGCCACACACTGCTTTGGGAGGACCAAGGCAGCTCTGGCACCTAAATCCTGATGAGCATCCAGGGGTGCAACTGGACGGGTGCTCAGCGGGCACAGGCTGAGCTTCCCCATTCCTTTGGTGCTACCAAGATGACCACAGAGATTGACAGGAGGAGAAAGCACAGAACAACACGTGCAAAACGAAACCAGGATGAGAAAAGCCTGATGACATAGCTTCCAAAAGCTCCAAGGACTAAATCAGTTCTTCTATGGCACCTGCTCTACAAGTCAACCCAGATGGGTTATTTGGGCCCTCCTCTGAGAGAGGACCCAGGGCAGGAGATCAAGATCTCATTTGTTGACCTGGATGCCCCTCTCGCTGCCCACTCAAACCTCCCACCCCTGTGCTGGGAGAAGCAGATTGGCCCCATGTGCCCTGGCCAGTCTCACAGATGCCAGCCTGCATCCTTTGCTCTGGGATATCTGGATTTGGGACAATGTCCAAGCCCTTTCCACCACCTATTGCTTGCTGTGGGCATTACTGCCCCAAAGGCTTTTCAGGGCTGCATGACACGGCCAAAGTCCTACCTCACACTGAGGTACAAGTCAGTGCCAATTAGACTCCTCCTATTGCAGCCCAGTGTCTTTGCCCGTAGACCTCCTCCTCCCACCAACACACCACCCCTACTACATCTGTCTCTCCAAATCCTCCAGAGACAGCGCGTACAGCTTGGGCAACTGACAGAGACCTGAACCCAGGGACCGCCGATCTGGGTCAATGTGATGTCCATTCAGGGGGAACTCAGTCCCCTACGCTTTGCTCAGTACCTGCTGACCATGCCAACAACCACCACAGCTCTCCCCAGCACACAGGTATTACATCTCACATAGGCACAGTTCACAGAGCACCTTTTCTCCTCAACACAACCGTAAAATCTTCTCCTGCAAAACCCAATCAGTCCACATCCCTTCAATGAGACAATTACATAATTATCTACTGTCCTACATGAGGTTCTTCAGTATTTCAGTACAGAAATTATACTTCATCCATCCACTAAAACATAGTATTTTGGTGCAAGTCAGTATCCAAACAGCTTCTAGAAACATAATAAAGCAGAAAAGGATGCAATTCTCATTTCCAGGACAAACTCAAGTTGGACCTTTGTTGAAATGGTTCCTAACACAGCTCTGATGTGCACGTGGTGTACTAGCACAGCACATCAGGGTAGTCCCCTTCTTTAAACTCTGGGCCTAAGCCTCTTCATATAACCTGGAAAGTAAAGAAAATCGAACGTACAGCCTAACACAAGATCTGCAAGTTGGAAAAAACAAGTAACTAAAAATAAGAACCTGTGGTTTACAAACCTGAAGACCTTCTGTTACGCTTTAAGGCACCCAGCCACGCACATGTTATAAGCAGTTGCGAATATTAAAGGTTAATAGCAAAGGGACCACCTACTCCTGTTGACCTGGGGACACCCAGGTGTGCCCCAAGGGACTCAGTTCAAAGGGACACTCACTGCTGAATGACTAAACCTCGATGACCTCCTTCTCAGAGGCTGCTGGCCCACCAGGGCTCCAGTTCCACTGCACAGTCGTGCACACAGCCTATGACAGCATCCTTTGGGAACTGGCTTGCAGTCAAGGGACTTCTCCCTGGCCATCCAAGGGGCACTTCTGCTACTTGGACGTTTTGGGCAAAGCGTAAGAGCATGGAGAGAAGAGGGCCCTGACCCAGCAGAAGCTTTGCTGTGCACTGGACACCAGTTTAAAAACAGTGCTGTGTTGAAGTAGCACAGAAACAACACACTAATCATCACAAAAGCAAATGTTTCCCGGGCAAAACAGCAGTCACAGGCTGCGAGCGGCAAGGCTGGACCCCGTACTCTGGCATTTTGGGCAGGGCAAGGAGGAGGGGAAGAAATCCCCTGGACCTGGCATTGGCACAGCTGCTGCCACATGGCTGGGTAACCCCTGCAAGTGCTCTGCAGTGGTGAGGCCATACCTGAATTCACAGAGTTACTCACCATCTTAAACATCCAGGAATACACTTTGAGACAGTTGATCTCCGGTGAGTTGATGGTGAAATGCTGCATCTTGGATTTGATGTGAATCCAGGAAGTTTTCCCTCATTTTTTAAATGCTTCTGAAGAAAAGCAAGACTACCACAAAAAGAAAACAAAACCCAAGCCCTCTCCAAATAGCCAGCTGATGCTTCAGTGAAGGCTCACACCTGTATGGTATCCTATATGCAACAAGTGTGCAAAAAACTATAAAAAGCCTGAGACAGCCATGGCAAAAATGCCTGTAGGTCAGCGCTGGGCGAGGCGGGTGGCTGGGAGCTCCCGCTGGAGCTGGGGGGACCATTTGTTCCAGCTGCTGCACAGAGAAAGATATTAAATTAACGACCCTTCAAAGGACACGCATCTACAAAGGAGGTCACGGACAGGCAGGGAGGTTTGCAGAGAATTGCAAGCAAGTGAGCCTATGCACACAAGACCCAAGCGTCCCTGGGTCAACACCCAAAGAGGTGCTGGGTTGATTTTTGCTTTGTTTCTCCTCTTTTCTTTACAACAAAGCTGCTTCTGAAAAGCCAAAAAAGCCCCCAGCCTGTCTACTTTTCCTCTCCTGTCAACGAGTTGTACGTTGGGTACAGGCATGAGCAGATGGTCTTCTCAATTCAGACTAAAATAAGCCAATTTAAAAAACAAAAAAAACAAAAAAAAAACAACAACAAAAAAACCCAGCCAAAACTTAAGGATGATGAAATGCATTCTTTCCCTTTATTTACTGAAGGAGAGGGTCATTTTGAAAAACAGGGCTTCAAGGCTTTTGACAGCAAATGTTAAATTCAGGTGGAAAACACAACAGATAGCTCCTCAAAAAAACCCCAAACAACCAACAAAAAACCCAGACCCAAACGAACAAACTCAAAACAACCACCCCAAACTCTTCCACTATTGCTTTACCATACCTCAAAATAAAAGGACCGATTATTTCTTGGAGAATTTAAGGATACACTGACCTGAAGAGACAAGAAAAATCCATCCCTTTTTTAGCCTATTTAACTTCTAGTTTCTAAGAGCCCCAAAAATCATCCTTAGGCAGCAGATTTTAGTAAGCCCAGAAGATTGCAGTTTCAGTTGTCCTCTCAAAATAGCAATAGCATTTTAATGGCTAAAGTAACTCTGCATTTATGCCTTTGCTGACCATCTGTTGCAATAAAAATTCAAGGCGAAAAAGAACATAGTTTTGGAGCAATGACAAAACCAGGTCCATATCCAGGTTGATCATGGACAAGCTTTAGCAGAAAAGGACCAGTAGTGGAAGAAAAGGAGGTTTACAGTGAGGTGTTTTAGCCAGAACTAGTTACCAACAGAGGAAACAAGCTTATCAACAGCAGCAATAATTGCAATTAGCATGCCACCTCCCTGGGAGCCATCGTACAATCCCCTTCCATAGACAACTTTGCAGAGACGCAGCAAACTTGATGCATAGAAAGCTCAGGTTACTCCACCCATCCTCAAACCATTTATTTAGAGTAAATAATTTTATGTCCCAAGCCAACCTCCTTTTAGGCTCTGGAAAGCAGACATCATTTTGTGCTTAACTTTCAAAACCTCCAATCCTGGACAGTGCAGTTGGGAAAGCAACCAGTAGTGGGTATGTGGGTGGTGGTTTTATAACCTCACTTTCAGCCTCACCTGAAGCCAAAAGGAGCAGGGATGGGAAAACACACCCCCAGGAACACCCCACTCACAGGAAACAGGGGCTTGGGAATATAGTGATTTATGAAAACTAAATAGAAAAGGCACAGTCTTTTTACCCTACTTCACAACTTGGCAACGGGAAGCCATTTGTCTCACTGACCTGTCGTGCTTACAAACAGCAGGGGTGACACCCCAGGGTCTCACCATGGTAAGGAGGCACAGTGAAATGCTGCATTCATTCTGATGAGAAGATTTACAGCTTTGTAACTGCTAGCACTTAGGGGGAAAAAAAAAAAAAAAAGCTACAATCAAAATCACACATTTCTGGGGGCAAACTGATGGCTTGCTGAGGTCAGCAAAAAAATCCTCCTGGTGCCCCTTTTCCTCAGGTACTGTACTTCAGTGCTTCATCACGTAACTAAGTCATATTTAGTGCTGGGAGCCAGGAAAAGGGAGAACAAGAAAGTTACTTCAATTTAGTTATTGAAAGCTTCCCCTAGTTCCCAGGACATGTTACATCAGTCGACCACAGAGCCACAGCATCCTGTGAGACCTCTGAGAGATGGAGAGAAGCCACCAGCACATCAGCAGGCCATCCTTGCTAGAGCTGACCCAGGATCCTTGCTAGAGCTTCCCATGGTTATGTGGGAGCCGGGAAAGTTTAAGCCCCTTTTCCAGCTGCCCAGACTGCCTTTCCTTTTGGGAAGCCCAGCAGCAAGCAGCCGTGGCTGCAATGCATGGGAAAGGCAGCTTCATGGATGATGGTGCTGTGCCATGGTCCGCGGGCACAAAGATCAGCAACTGAAGCAAAGGGGGTGTCACGGCTGGAAGCACAGACAACGTGCAAGGATAGGCAAGAGGAGTCAGAGCAAACTGCTCTGCCTGAAACCCAAAGGCTCAGCGTGCAGCAAAAGCTTCGGTACAACAGCCGGGGAGCATTGCAAAGAAAAGAATAAATGCGATTTGATAAAGCCTGGGATAAGCATCTATCCAGGCGGATTACAATCAGTAACCGGATTCAGGTTAATTGCAATGTTAGTGAGAAACCACCATGCTAATAGCTTGTCTACATTCTTGTCTTTTTCCAACTTCCACCCCCCCTTCCCTTCAATCTTGGAAATTAATATAGAACAACAGTGATGGGTTTTTTCTGAAAAGTTGTAATAAACATTTGCGTTCCCTCAAGACAGCTTTAAAAACATGGGTGTTGAATCTCTGACAGAAACATGCTTTATTTCAAGTGTTCATTAAGCACTGCCATTAAGTAAGTGATTAAAGCACACCCAGTATTAAAATAGCTTGATTAGAAATCCCCTGCTATCTCCATTTTCTTCTCTCCCGTGACTTCTTAATTTGTTTGTTCTCGCCTGCTTGGGAAGGCTGTCAGGAGACCTGGCGTGCTGGTGAACCACACGGGGAGCCAAGCAGGTCTTGCAAGGCTCTGATCGGGGGAAGACAAGCCCATTTCTATTCATGTATTGCAAGTTCATATATAGATATATAGTTTTAGAAATACGTGCTAACAACTGATAGGGCATTAAAGTTGCCAGCAAAGACACGTGCTCGCAAGAAAAAATATATTTTACAATGTTTTATGTCATTCTCCAAACTCAGCAGCAAGTCCTCTCTGATGGCTATTAATCGCCAGTAAACACGCCACAATTTGCCAGCCAATGCTCATTTTAAGCTCCGTTTCCTCCAGTTCCTGTGTGGTGGTCCTTTTAGCTTTGCCCATTCTGAACATTCCATCTTTTTCCTGATGTAAATATGTGCACCGAGAGGCCTGCACCCAACAAGCAGCAACTTGCAGCATCAAATCACACACTTGACCTCAGGGGGCCCTAAGCACTCCCCAAACCTGGTAAACAGGACCACCAGCACAGGAAATACTCTGGATGGCAATACATCCACAGGTCACAGCTCCCCAGACTTTACCCTGCACAGCATCCCTGCTTCTGCCTCACATCTTTGTCACACACAAGCCGGCCCCATCAGCTGAAAAAGTATTTTTACCCCAACGTTTCCTGACCTGCCCACAGCCCTTTCTGGTTCTTTACTGGCCAAGGGGAACAACACAGGCAGCACAATGTTTTAACAAGCCCAAGCTCAAGCCTCTGAGTCGCAGCATCTGACTTACTAATTGCTTTGACGATAAGGACCATTGCCCTAAACCAGCAGAGGAAGCCCGTGGGACATCAGAGGAACTGGTGCTCAGAGCACAGCCACTTGCCAGGGCCGGATCAGCAGGGGCATTATGTGCCAGGAAGCCCCGGGGGGGGGGAAGATGCTGGAGCCCATACTGGTGTCACTTCTTGTGCTGTCTTCAGTCTTTCCCTAGGGACAAAGCTGCTCTGGTTTCTGTCACCAGAGCTGTCTGCCGAGTTAATACAAAGACACAAGCTTGTTTTGCTTGCCTCAAGGTTATCGTGATGCTGCTCACAACAACTTCAGCATCCTCTCCAGGGTACTCGGATCTGCGAGCTAATGTGCCTCCCAGGCAAAGGGATGTGCTTTGGTCCAATAGTCAAACTGGGGACTCCTCTGCACCCTCAACACCCACTTAAATCAAGCACGAAAACCGCTCAGGCAAGCGAAACGCCGTCTACTACATAAACGTCCGTGTTTTGTGTGAAAGAGGCAGTGCGATGGCAGTCTCTGAAGCCCTGCGTTCCTGTTCTGGTAGACAACGTGCGTCACAGGATGGGATGACTTTTCCTCATCAGCCTCCTCATGTCCCACAGGATATGGACCCAGGCTTCTGGAGGGAGGAACCAAGAAAAAAAAAAAAAAAGCCATCCTGCACCCTGGTGACAGGAAGATGGTTGCACATGTGGTGGATCAAAAGTGCTCGAAATATAACTTCTCAAATATATTTACATGAAGTCTATGTTACAGTCTATTCAACAGTGCATGCCATAACAAAGACCATCAGAGACCCAGAAGATTGAGAAATGGGTCAACTTCTCTTTGAGCTGCAATTTTTAAGATGCATGGAATTGACACGTTCCTGTTTAAGAAAATGGGAGAGCATGACATGCATTGGGAAGGCATCTTAGTTCTGTCTCATAGAAGGTAAGGACAAGGGCTCAGGTACCTTGTGCAAGCACCTGACACACCTTTACACATCCAAACCCTCCCTACTCACCATGCCTAAAGTTCCAATTTAGAGGTCAACCAAGTGGCAACTGCTTACTTCTATCAAAAGAGAAATCAAGCTGTGCTGGCCATGCTACCCCACATGACTGACATACTTGGAAGTGCTCCTGCCTTGTCTGCCTCCAAAAAAACAGGGGCGAGGGGAATAGACAGAAATGGATGTGAAGATGCAGGAGTGACAGATTTGATGACACTGATGACTCCTTGGCTGATGCTTGCTCCTGACAAGCTCTGCTCCACAGCATGCCATCGCTGCTGAAAGGCTTCCATGAGGAAACTGCCCCCAGGGCCAACCCCTTCCAACCCCAAAGTGTCAGGAAGGGCTGCCCATGCTTTGCTGGGAGGCAAGGAACCCTGTTGCTGGGATCTTAGCTGCTTCAGGGGAATTTCCTAGTAGAAGTGGAACAGACCTGTGCCCAGCTGGAAGCCCAAGACTGACAGCCAGGACTGCGTGTGCAGCATTAAGGGTGGCAGGGGCAGGCAGGATAGGTCCAGGGAGTACTTGTCCTATGCTGAGGTATGAAGGAAGCACCAGAGAGGCCACTTTCTCCAAATTCAAGGCATCACTGACCTTGCATTCGCAATGGAAAAGTTTTCAAGTAACTTCCCCGAGTCCAGCTAAACCGTATTAACAGATTTATCCAATAACATGCAAATTCAGGTTTTAATGAAAAGTCTTAAGTCCAAGCTCTAAGTGATTTGGACTTTTCTGCTAATGGTATCTGCTAATGACCAAAGATTTAATGCATCAAGTCTTAGCATACATCAGTGCAAACAATATAACCATTTAGTGGAGGTAAAAAGTCATCTCATTAGACATCCATCATTGGATGTGGGCAAGATGGTCCAAAGGCTTAAAATAAAATATTCATTTTTAAACTTAAAAAAAAAATAAATTTCCCTAAAAACGTACAAATGATTAGGCCAAAAGTAGCAGTCTGCTAAAGCTTCACTAGGATTGAAAATGCAAACTGCAACATTTATCTGGAGGTAAAACGCATTTGCAAGTACTTAATTTCTGCAGCACTGTTCCACAGAAGGCAAAACCAATTTTAACAGGAATTAAAGCAATAGGACCCTCCAGAAACAGGATGTCTCTTAGACAGGTTATTTGAACCATCAGCAGAAGGTCATGACAGGAATTACTTCTCTACCACGTTGTGCAAAATTATTTCAGTATAAACAAAAGCATTGAAAAGCCACTAACTAAATTTCATAGATCAGTCCCATGAGGGTTTTTCACATCAATGAGACAAAAATATGCCCTAAAATTACATTTAGGTGTAACTAAAAATATATTAAAAAAAATAATCACAGCACACAGTTAAGGATGAGTGGAGAATGGCTTGAACAAGGCACGGGCTCAAAGGAGCTGGGCTGCAAACACTTTTTTTTTGGCCCAAACCATCAATGTTGACTGTTTCATTTGGACTTGTGGTGTAAACAGGACCAATAAACCTACCGTAAAACGTGGCTGGACGCTGAGCTACTGATGCACAATTTAACTGCTTGGCATTTTTAGTCATGCTTGCCAAACAGCATCTCAGAAGATATAAAAAAGGGACTGATGCCTCCCAGCCACAGGCTGCCGGTGGGAGATGACTCAGGTCAGGGGAGTGCTGCGATTCTAATGGTCCCATGCAAGCTGCCAGCCTGTTTGCAGGAGAGGTGGGAAAAGGAAGGGAAATGGGGTACCCAGAAAAGATGGAGCACCCCATTTTATGCCTGCTATCTTCCATGGCAGCTTAGGAAAGATTCCCCCCCCCCAAAAAAAAAAGCAGACAGAGAAGCCTCAGGGCAAACCTTGCCTCCAGCTTCAGAAATAAGCCAACAAAGGAGCCCTGGAGGGATGTTCCTACGTTGGCTTTGGGGCTAGATCAGCCTCCGAGAGCTGCTCATCGCTGCAGAAAGGCACTCTCATGACCCAGAGAGCACTCAGGACCCAAAAATACCTCTTTCCCGGTGCTGGTGGCATTGGCTCTCCTCCAGCTTTGCTCTAGCCCTGTTTACAGCCCAGCCTTGCCTCTGCCCCACCATCCTGCACTCACCCTTGGGAAGCTGCTTGGACTCCCCTGGCCCCACTTGGCTCGTTTTACTGCACAGCACCCTTGGGCTGCCCCAAAACAGGCATTTCCTTCACTTCTCAGGCCTTACCCAGGCAGGCACACATCTGGGCTGGGCACTGACCCGAGGGCTCTTCGGTGGCTGGAATGGTCCCAGCTTGGGCAGCCCATGAGATGGGAGGAGACAAGGAAAAACATGGGGCTCACCTGCTCCCCTTTCCCATCCCACTTCATTTGGTCTGCTACTGCTAAGCTGCTTTCCCTCGTTGGCCACAGGGCTTAAAAAAAAAGGTTGCTGGTATGCACAACACACGTGATGCCTTTTAAATCCCGCGTAGGATATTTCTGCCTGCTGCTAGACTTGATTTTCTCTTTTATTATTTTTTTTCTTAATTCAAGAGCTGCCCTCTAAAATTTAAAAATGGCTCTTAAAAGGAAAAAAACTACACCCAGCCCACAACCTAAGTTTTGTGCAGCAGGCACCTACATCCTCATAAAGCACAGCCCAGGGTTTTTATAACACAGGGAGAAATCTAAACATCGTAAAAAAAAAAAAAGAACCTAAATCACCAGATTGCCCAAGCCTCCAGTAAATCACCCTTCCAGATGGGCTGCACACACTGCCCTGCTGGTAGCAACTGGTCACTCTGCAATTATATTTCAGTCCTGCTAAACTCAAAAGACATTATAGAAGAGTTACACTCGATTTTATTAAAGAGGCACTGCTGCTTTTTACCATCACCCCGTCGTTACCAACAGGTTGATTTTTCATGCAATTAGTGCTCCCTTGTGCAATTAACTCCCCCTATGAAGTCCAGCAGAGGAAGAGGTGGACAATTCCTTATCAGGACCACATCCCTCCCCAGTACTTTTCATTGCAACAAAGGCCACACTTAGGAGCAATACAACTGTGGGAGATGCTGGAAACACCACTAAACAATTCATCAGGCAAAAAATTAGCTCATGCCAGGAGAGCCTGGGGAAGCATTCAGCCCCTCTCCTCCCTTCATTGCTGACAGGGCAGATGGTTGAGGGTGCCACAGATGCCCAAATGCAACTCTAACCTCTTTCTTTTTTTGGAGTGGACACACAAGGTATCTCCACGAGACCTGCCCATTGCACACACGCTGCTGTGGGGCAGTGAACCCCAAAACTGCTGGGCAAACTCAGCCAGCGATGCTCCCACCCAGCAACTCCACCACCTGCCAGGAATGTGGTCAAGGTCTGTAACTGCATACTGGAGAAATTTATTTTTTTTCCCTTTTTTTTTTTTTTGCCTGCTCCTTCCCACTCTCCTTCTTTCCCCTGCTCCCAGCAGAACCAGACTCCTTCCCCACTCCCAGCATGGTATGTCAGAGGTCAGGACTAGACGTTCTCAGCTCCCCTGTGGAGGGAGCACACTTTTTAGCTCAACGCTTTAGGACCTGAGTATCCTGAGGAGGTTGGGTGGCAGAGACAGACCCTCCTGCTGCAGACCCTACACAGAGGCATTCTCAGCATGCTCCAGAGGCTCCCTGTCCACAGCCAGTTGCACAGTTTGCCATATTTGTGGATGAGAAAAAATTTTACTGCCCCTTTATTCAAGAAGCACACTGGGAGAGAGATTCAGGGACATCTATTTCAGACCGTTAAACAAGGAATCAAGTACTCTGTTCTAAAACAAACAAACAAACCACAATTAATTTTCCCCTTTTATGGCAGTAAGTGCCTTTGCTGTATAATAAATACTGTGTGCTGCTGGAGAGAAAGCACATCTAGGTCTCTCTTCCTCCTATCCTATACCTAGGAGAAGGATGCCTTAACCTCATTTAAAAATAAAAATTACCCCAAATTCCAGACTGTTAACATGCTTCAACCATCTCACAAGTGCTGGGTCAGAGCCAAGATGCTATCACACTGTGAAACACAGGCAGAAGCAGCCCCCCCTGCCTTTCATGTAGCTTCAGTACCCAGAGCTGGCAAAACCACCACATCAACCAGCAGGGCTCAGGAGAGTCAGCCCCCAGTGACAGCCAGAGATGGGACCGTGAGCCGCAGGGGGGAACTTTCATCACCCCAACTCAAGAGGTGCAGCTCTCACACCACCAAAAATACAGAATCTAACATGCAGAAGCAGAGATGGAATTTGCTCAGCCTGAACATCCGCATGTCCTCCCAAATTCTCCCTGTCCATCACAAGCTGTTCGTGGGGGATAACCAGCTCAAAATCAGTAATTAAATGCCAGTTCGTCAAAACAATGATAAAACAATACCCTTGCACTGGAAGACACTGGGGATAATTTCTCACACATCCAGTATTTTGGAACTCACCAGTGGTATCACTTGCACAGAACCAGGAGCTGAGAACATGAGGAAAGCAGCTCCTTCAGTGTAGCACGAAGATGGAGCACAGCTTTTTCTCAGCACCAAGCCCTCTCCCACCAAGTCAAAGGAAGGAAATGCTGCCTCCCCCACAATTCCTTTATTCTTCAATTATATACATAAAAAAAAAAAAAAGAGAGAGAGAAAAAAATCTTTCCTCTTCAGAAAACCCAGGCCAGGCGTTACATGCTCTCGACATCAAGCTAAGGCCAGGCTGGCTAATCTGTAGGTTCACTCGTTAACGAGATAAAGGATTTCAGTGCGGTGCCACAGCCTGGGCTGTGGGAGCTGTGGGCTAGAGGAGCGCTGCCGGCAGCCGAGTGTCACTCCTGGAGGAATGCCTGACCTTTCCTGGGGCTTTGATCATGCTGGCTCGCAGCGTGAGATAACCAGCCCTTTGCAGAATCCGGAGGTAATAAAAAAAGCAGCTTTGAGGCCTCGTGTTTTTGCAGGGAAATACTTACCTGTGTTCCCAGCATACTGCCCAGTCCTCCCCCAGTACCAGCCACTTTAAAGCCAAACCCATCACTGTCAGAGGAATCATGTAAAGCATTCAGGTGAGAGTTATTAGCTCTTGTTTATTTTCTCTTAATTGAAGAGGGTACTTGTGTACCATTCTTACAGGAGATGCAAGTATAGAGACTCAAAAAAGAGCAGAGCAACAGAAGTATGGTCTCCAATTAGTATGAGATTAAGCTGTAAGTAGGATAATAGGAGGAGAAATTTTGTATCTTACACAAACAAGATAGCAAAAGATAGATAAAAGCACGGAGGGGGAATAAAGCTTTATCCCCAGCTCCCTTCTGGACACTCAACCCATACACAAAGGAGTGGATTTGCTGAGGGGGTTTTATTTATCATTATTTTACAATGGTGTCTTTCCCAGGACAGTTCATGATGGGCAATTTACTAACCTGGTACTACAGTGACTTTTTAAAAGTGTGAAACACCTGGAGCTCTGAGTTGAATGGGCTAAATCTGTAAGTGATAATTAGCTCAGTCCTGAATACTTCCTTTAATGAGGCTACAAAAGCATCCCGTCCACTCAACCTGCTTTTGGTCACCAACCTAGAGAAGTTCGCACAATTTTCTCAGGCTGGGGTTGTGTTTTGTGTTGGTTTGTTCAGGCCGCTGCAGTACAAGCCTCTAAAGCTGGAGCTGCCCCTCTCGGTGCTCTCTGCAGGTCGCGCAGGAAGCGCAGGGCTCGCTCTGCAGCGCTCTTCAGCTGCAAGCAGCCTGATGCCAAACCGAGCAGACCTGGATAAGTTACCCCTCTGGGGGGGGAAAAAAGTTGTGCTCAGCTATGCTGTCTTCCTCACGGGGTTAACTATGTAGATTTCAGATGCAAATTTTACTTTAGGGCAGGCTTTATGGTATTAAGAGTCTCTTTTTCAGCCTTCTGAAATTTCATATGTATACATGCTAGAGCTCTCTCATCTCTGTTAATTGGGTTTTGTGGAATTTTGAGGCCTGGGGGCCAAGGGGGGGAGGGAAGGCTGCTGATTAAAGCGTGCTGCGCAGAAGTGGATGCCGAAGCGTTGCACAGTAACAGGAGGTAAACTGAATCCCTCCGAGATACCTGTCTTCACGCCCAAACCCCACCTGCCACTTTGGAGGAGCCCTGTCTTTCGCCCTGGCCTTCCCGAGGGTGGCTCCTGCCCCCTCCAATGAGCATCACAGGGAGGATCCTCGCCCCCTCTCCTCCCGTTGCATAACCTGATGTTAGAGATTTTGAGGACCATCCGCAGCTGCATTTGCTTATTGCGTGGTGCCCGTATCTGCACCAGACACCCCAAAGTGGTGGCGATGGAAGGGCAGGGGAAACCCACACCCTGATCTACACACTTCAGGACCATTAAGGAGGAATAAAAGGATGTTTAATCTTCCTTTATCCCCTTTCACAACCCAGCACAAACCTGTGTGTCAGATTTTTTTAGCCTGCAATGCCTCAATTGATGAGATGTGTGTGCTTATGTCCGTCCATGTCTGTTCATCTGTCCCCACAAGGAGGGCACAGAAAAACCCTGTTCCTGAATTTGGCCAAACTGTATCTCTCCACATAGGAGGATCCAGTCCCAGAGCTTGCTCGCTGGAGCTAAATACAGATATTCACACACCCATTATAAATGCAGTCTAGTTTCATTTTTAACCCACAGGAGGGTGTGGAGGCAGAAGACATCAAAGCATGGACACAGGCTACCCTGGCATTCTGGGTGTGCAATTTTATCTTCCCCTCATTTCCCTCCTCTCCAAACCAGCTGCTACAACTATCATGATGCTTGCCCTCCAGCCAGTATGCTGGAAAACTGGCTTCTAAGGCAGTCGTTAATCTCTCCCCATTACCCAGCTGGCACAGGATTTTGCTTAGATCGGAGGAGAGTCAGCTCTGTGCCTTCTGAAACACCAGTGGCAGCTCCCCCAGCCCGTGTGCCAGGCACCCACCGGCCCCGCCGCCTGCAGCGGGCACAGCCTGGTGCCACTCACGCTGCTGCAGCAGAAGAACCACCCTGCAAGGGAGGAAGAGGGTCAAACCGACACAGGTACCGAAGAGGACATCTTTGACATGAATTAAATAAAACCTGCCTGTCAGCAGTGATGATGAAAAAGAGTGCTATGCATCTTCAGAGGAAGGTGGCTTGGATCAGAGCTAAGTTTAGAGGCTGACTTCTTGCATAGCAATAGCAGCAAGAGAGTAGCCTCTACATATGCAAGTTATGCAAGTGAAATGAAGATGCAGAGAAACCTTCCGCAAGAAAACACAGCTCGGCAATGTTACACTTTTCATTTGGCCATCAGGTTTCAACCCATCTGAGGTAACGGGGCTGGAAATACACAGAGAGGTACATGGTATGCTGAGAACAGGCTCCAGCAAAGCTGAGCTGAAACGAGAATAAAGCAGGCGTAGAAAGTTGTGATGCACGCCACTGCAAGTGTGCTGGGGAGGTAAAGGAACAAGAAGTGTGTTTTGTTCGATTACCACCTAAAAAGCAGCCACTTTACCATCCCCCCCTGCAACTGTCCCAGCAACACCATGAGGCAATGTTTGACCTTCTACACTGGGACAAAAATAACCTTTTCAGAGAATACTTTTGTGTGTGTGTTGATGGGGTGATTCACACCAAGCCTGTCATATCCTCGCACTAATACTGCTCACTTGCTACTTTTAGAGGGGAACAACGGGCCCATGGAGAGCCCTGTGTATACACACATAAACCTGCATTTGATCTGTCAGTAGGACCGTAGGTTCCCCCATGAAGAAGAAACACACAGACAAGTTTTTGATCTTCCTTAAAGTAGTGCTTATCTCAGCTTTTGTTTGTTTTCTGTTTTTCGGGTGTGGGGTAGCGTCTGATGTGAATGCCACCCACCTTAAGCTATCTAGGCAACGAAACAACCACCATAAACCACCGCTGGAACAAAAATAGCAGCATCTTTCTTTCCCCTGCCTCCCCCAGGCATGGGCCACATGCAGGATGGTACTGCCAGCATGTGCAGCTACAAGCATGTTTTGCAGATCACAAACTCAGAGGCCCTAAGCATGGGTCTCCTGTCATTATCTTGCACCCAGACACTCATTAGGGAACCACAGAGTCCTTCCTGATGGCTACCGGAAAGCACAGGCCTTCCCAAACAGCTGTGGAGCAGGGAGGGATGGTCCCCCCTAGACTGCTGGCGGGTGTAAACTCCAGCTTGGCCCAAGGAATGCTGGGGCCTGCAGGTATCTACAACTACAGCATCTCTAGCAACAGCTCAAAACAGTTCAGTCCCATGCAATGAGCCTCGGTCATGCCATGCTGAACTTTCCCCTGCTGACCAAGTTCTTGTTCTTCTCCCCTCTTCGCTGTGTAGGATTGCCAGTCTGCAGTTAGATGCCCAACATGGTGCAACAGCAATGGTATCAAATCCTTACTGAAATGGGAGAAGTGGTCTGAAAGGGATTTACTCCAGGTTGCAGGTTAAACCACCTTTCACCCATGCTTACAGTGCAGTCCCTCTTAACTCCAGAGTAAGCTGGCCAACTGTGGCCATACCTGAGCTGGGGGGAGAGGTCCCCAAGTGGCTATACTCCTACCCTCCTTCAGAATGGAGAGAAAGGATGAAGAAAACAGACCAGGCAGAAGAAGGAACTCTTCATTAGCAGGAGGCAGAAATCAGCTGCTACACTGCCTCTTTTGCAGCAGCCATCCAGGCGAGCATGTGGCGCATGGGGCCACCAGTGAGCACCACGTGAGCTTTACACCCTGAGCACATCCTTCCTCACTGGGAAGGACATAAACCCTAGGGAAACCCAGCTGCGAGGTCTGCTGCCGAAATCCTGCAAGGCTCCTGCTGAAAAGCACACTTAAAATGCACACTAAAAATAGAGCCCACGCTGCTGCTATATTTAGCGGAGGGCACACACTTTCGGAAGGGCCGTTGTCCCCTCCAGCAGCAGGGGCAGGGCAGCCAGACATGCCCTCGGGACAGTCCCGCATGCCAGCCCCGCTCCAGCAGCACATGTCAGCACCCAGCACGAGCGTGTCTCGGGAGAGCCTCATTTCCTTAGGGAAAGGCAAAGGCAAACTGAAGAAGACCATTTACAAGCCCCCTGGGTAGCAACCCCTGTGCCACAGCAGCCAAGTGGGAGGCAGGAGCCTGGCCCTCCCTGGCAGCTGCGCCACTGGACACTTCCTTCCTTGTGCCTGGGTTTTTCTACCTGTGTAAGTGCGATAATGAGCATCACGTTCTTCATAAAGCTCTTATGGACATGTTGCTTCATCCAGGTGCTTTTGAAAGCCAGGCATGGCTGTAGGAAATCGTTATTTAATAAAGGCCACTAAAAAATTGCAGCTAGTGAAAACACAAAACGTCCTGCTTAGCTTGCCAAGCCAGGCATCTGTCAAAACCCTTGACTAACCGTCTCCCAGGTAAAGAGCAAAACACTCACCCATCCACTGGCCGGACTGCTTAGCCTACAGGGACAGATCCAGTGTGACACAATCCAGGCATCAGGCTCCATACCAGCAAGCCCAAAGGCTCAGGTTTGCACTTTCCACATTTCATGCCCAGTTTCCTCTCCCCCAGAGCAAAGCCAAGGGGATGTGCAGCACAAGAAGAGGATGCCACGGGGTCCCTGCAGATGCTGCACATGACAAAGTGGCACCTTGCCCTGTTGACTCGCAGATCCCCATGGGGCGGCAAGACAAGGCGGAGGGCGTCCCACTTCCGGTGCCCAGGAGGAGCCACTGAAAGCCGAGCTTCTAATTAAGACCATGGCTTCGCTTAATTGAGTCCAATTCACCTGTGACATGAACAGCCCCAATCCCATCAACAATAATGGAACTGCATCGGCTTACACCAGTAATGACTTCAAATCAGCAGCATAATAAAGCTAATTCAATACTTCTCCAGGTCCAGCTGATGAGGCTGCCACAGGAGAGCAGGAGACAGCCTTCCTCCCGCCATGTCAACACCTCCTCCTCTGGAATGGAGGGTGACATGAACAGCTGGGGGGTCAGGTTGGTTAGAAAGGCAGGAAATGTAAAAAATTAAATTTCCAACCATGAGACCAAGGCTTTCTTTCAGCACTGAGTTACTCTTGCAGGCAACCAAGCACAAGTGCTGTTGATGAAGCAGCGCTCCCCACCACTCCCTGCCAGGACCAGGAAAAGTAAAACCCTGCAAGGCAGCCACACGTATCCAATCCACCGTCTGCCCCCTCTGAGCTTGACCCACCGATGCAGGGCAGGAGTGGCATCACATGCGTGACAGGTACCGCCCGCCAGGGCGTGGGAAGGAGCTCACGGGAGATGGCCGTGCACTGGCAGCCCCGGGGAGGAAAGTGAAGAGACATGAAAGTTGCCCGATGTAGGCAGACATGCAAATCAGCAGCTGCACGGCCTCACCGGCAACCTCCTAATTGCCGCAAAGGCAACCTCCTAATTGCCATGACGCCTGCCACTCTCTGGGGCAGGGGCCGCAGGGGCAGCCAGGAAGAGCAAGAAGAAGCAAAACCCTCCCATCAGAGCAGGAGATGCTCCACCGGGGCCCGGGCCACCCCAGGACAGCCCGAGTGCCCTGAGGGGTGGGAATGGCACAGCTTGGCCCCCCGCCGCCCCACACAGGCCACTGCCTTGCGCACACAAATTTGTCTCTGCCTCCAGCCAAAAAAAACTAAGCCGCCACTCTTCTAAAGAGACGTGCATTATTTTAGAGCAGTCAAGTTATGACTGGTCTGATTTCCATAATACGCACTCTGAAAACATCTGCCTGTTATTTAAGGCTCAGCTCCAGCGGGACAGAAGTTGAACAGGGCAGACCTTTGAGCCTGCATGTCCACAGAGGGTTCCTTGCTGCAGGAGCGACCTCAGGGCAGAAACATGCCTGCGGGGAGGTCAGGGCTGTCACTCTTCAATCCCATGGCCCCACCCCACTTCATATTTCTGAACCTTTCCCCATGCTAATGATCATTGCTAATGATCCCCCTCCCATCACAGGAGGGGTCTGTGCCCCTCTCCACCAGAAGTACCTGTTCATGACAACAAGCAGCCCCCAGAGCCTGCATTATCCACAGGAGTACCCATCTGGGGTATCTCTCCCAAAGAGACAGTGGCTCTGTATCACAAGTGTCTAACAAACCATTTGGCACCTTCAGGTTGTCTTCTGTTTTTGCAAGCCGATGGCTGAAACGTGAGTGTCCCAATTAGACAAAGTTAAATGTTGCCCTGAATGAGGAGCATCGCTGGCAAGAAAGTTATCCCGGTGATACTGGGCTGCTCCCTCCCTGCTAAGAGACTGCAAATTGGTGTTTACTTCAGAGGCTAAGTAGGGCAGCTACGAGAAATCTGCCTGCCCTGCTATGCCCCAAGCTCTGGCTTTCCAGGGGCTACCTGGAGACCACGGTATGGGGTGCACCAGCTCCTCACCACACACCTCCAGGCCATTCCCTTGCTCTGCGTTTAGCTCCTGCTCCATCCCAGACTGGAGCAGTGTTTGACTATGGGTTTTACTCCCTGCACTCTGTACTGGGAAAGCCGAAATAACCAAGTGTCTGTACTGCAGTGAGTTGACACAGGCTAAATCAATTAGCTGCTATTGCTGGGATGCTCAGCTAGGCCAGATCAAAACAGACAAAGAAAGAAAAACCCCACACTGAGAGGAACCAGGCCCAGTCAACACATTTATCTCCAATACTTTTATCAACTTATTTGAAATGGGAAAGGGAGATGGCTGATGCTTTCCAAAGCGACTAGGTGTGGGCTTGCTTTCCTAGAGCAGGAGGGGCAGAGAGGCCAAGCAGAGCACTGCAGCTGCCATTCACCTCTTCTCCATCCTTTGTTACCATTCAACACACACTTCAAACAAACAAAAAGCCACAAAATACTCTCTAAGTTCAGTTAAGGCACTTTCCATTTCAGATTGGCTTGTTTAAGCCCTGTAAGCCTCCCAGTTCATCCTGATTCAAATCAACAGCTTGTGCTTAGCATCCTTCAGGAGGGACACAGAAAAGATCACAACACACCACCTCATGCCTCGCGTGCCCCCCTTCTCTGGGCAGGATTTCTCATTTTGCAGTAATCCTCATTCTGCATCAGCTGTCCCTAGGACTAGTGGTCTTCTTCCCACTGACCAAACCAGTCAGTCACACCAGCACGTCCCATAGCACCAAGATTTTGAGTACCAAGCTTTGGATCCGTTCTGCCTCCACAAAACATAAAATGTTGCTTTTGAGAGACTGACAATTCCTGCTGACACGACTTCACCTGCAGCTGGAACTGGAGGGAACTGAAACTGGTAAAGGGCGAAAGCGGCTTCTCAACACCCAGCTGTAGCTGAGCAGCCTCCGGGTCAGCTCAGCCCCTCATGCAGCCTACTGCTGATGAGAGGTATCGTGCCACGCTGCTCTTCACTTCAAAGAAGATAACCATAAGGAGAACTATTAAAGCAATTAAAAAAATATTATCTTTAAGATGCAATCTACCCAGAGATGAATGGGAATAATTATCCAGCTGCAGATTTTTATGTTTTTTTTTTTTTTTAAGGCAATAATTTGCTGAACATTTTTTTCTGAGTAGTTACCTACAGTAACTTCTACCTTATCAAAATGAGAGACTGCAGATATCATTTTTTCCATGTTGTGGGTCACATCTTCCATACCATATCTCATAGCAACATCTATACTCACTAACCCGTTTCCTGTTCCTTTTGTAAACCCCTAAACACCTCTCTAGCAGCTCATGCAATTGTTTACATAGAAAAACCTGATTTATATTTTTCTCAAAGCAGTGTAGGCATCAGTTCGGCAGTTTGAAGTAAGAAGAGCCAGCCCCAGGTTACCAGGAAGCTGTCTGAAATCACCTCCTCACGTTCTCAGTGAAGAGCAAGATCTAACATCAGTACCCTTGCCTCAGCTTAACTGCATCTGCATACCCTGAATTCTTTGTTCTTCCTCTTCTGTTCTGTTGTCCCATGTATGAAATGGATATTACACCCCACTGCAGGTGGGAAACGGGTCCTGAGACATCAGCTACTGGGCTGAAGTTGTGCATCAACTGGACTTTCCCAAATCCTTTGAATATCAGTACATTCCAGGTATTGTTGTACACAATGTACAATCCATGTCTATTTCATGTCTATATCACTTTTGGTTGGATAAATGTATTTGCTGCTGTTGAAGTAGCTATTATGTGAAGCACCACCCGCTCCCACCTGCCTCTCAAGTGCTTGTGGCCAGGTACCAACACCAGCCATCCTGAGCCAGGGATACTGACAGACACTTTGATCTCCTCCCGACAGGACTCAAAACTTGTGCTGACCCTTATTATAAACACCTTTAACAAAGCAACAAAACCAGAAAAAGCTGAAAGCCAACAGCCCACTTTCCAAAGAAGGCTTTTTTGGTTTGACTACACCCTAAGATGTCAATCCTGGAGAGGCACACAGAGGGGTTTGGCTCATGTATCACAACTTCAGGTCATGATGCTCTCTTCTGAACAGCTTAAGGCTTAAGCCACGTACTTGATTCAATCAAGATAGTTAACTGGTATTAAAAATTTCATGAATCAGCTATGAAAAAGGCTTAAAAAATTCCGTTATTTTTTTAAAATCTGTAAAAAACCATTCATTTGCAATTTAAATTTATCAGGAGGCAGAAAGGAGGGATATCCCCAGAAGGAAAAAGTTTTACTTGTTTTGAGTTGATACATCTTTCACCAAATTCTAAAAAGAAATCTCAGTTCATATTTGTAAAATCAAGGGATTATCAGAGTCCTTAATTTACTGTTGGAAGTCTGCAGTGAAGTTTTGTACCTTGAGTGAGGTGCAGCCTAATCCCTGTGTGTGATTACAGTTAGGAGTGAGAGGGAAGGATGCGGAGGGTGAGGAGAAGCAACTTTTATTGAAGACAACGCTTCAGGCAGCCCCGGAGCAGAGTGGATCCAGTTTGAAAGGAATTGGCAACCCTAAAACTTTTTGATAAGATAAAAATTCATTGATGTTGGCTCACACTAGGCCCACTTCAACTCTGCACTTGTCCTCTGTGTTTCCTTGGCATATCTGTTCCTTTCCTCTATCTGCTTTAGCATAACTTTATTTTTCTCTTTTATCTTTAGCTAACTGCACCCAGGGACTGGAGGGATTGATTTTTTTGTTTTGACTTATTGTTTGAAGATCTGTAACTCAAAGCAGCTTCTTGCGCCTCTGATGTCTAAGCCTGAGCAGTATAAAAGGTAAAGCTCATCCTGTGTACCAAACTGAGCAGGGATACCATTTTATAATCAGTCATCTGTGTTTTATTTTGCCTTTTTGGGAGGAAAACTATTTTAAGACTTTATAGGCAATAATACTTTAAATAAATATTCTCATGGCAGATACTACACATGCCAGTTCTCTTTTTAAAGACAGTCAGCTATTGCTCACCACTCAAGGGAAGAAAAAAAAAAGTTCCTAATTAAAGGAGGCCATTATACATCAGAAGGTATTTTGAGCATCACGTCACACTACCGACAGCCTACTGCAGCCAAAATGTTACCATGCAAATCTAAAAATGCTCTCGCTCAGAGATGCGCTACCACAAGGCCAGCGCTAAATCCCCGCTGGGAGGGGAAGGCAGGAGACGCGCGCTGTGCCCGTCAGTGCCGTTCATCACCAGCGATCTCTCATTGCCGTGTTAATACCGCCCCGTCCCAAAACGCAGGGGGACGGAGAAGGATTTTTGTTTGCTTCCTCTGCCTTCTGAGGGCCGAACTTGGGAGATTTCTCCTTTGCCCAGGCAATTCTTCCCTCCTCCTCCTCCTCCTCCAAAAAATGCCGCTAGGCTGTTTTAAACAAGCAGCTCTTCAGGACGCGAGATGCAGGTTTCTCACCGCATACACGCCTTTCTGTATCGGAGAAAGCTGACAGACATGGCACACACTGACTTTGTTTACGATCGCCCGTCCCCGCTATTCCCTGAAGTTGCCCAGCTTGCTGAAATATGGTTACATATGCAAACATTATCTCCCAATTGTAACCTCATTTTCTGCTCTGCTGGACAGCGTGACCAGCATTTGTCATCTCGCCGCCCCCGCCCGCCACATCATTCATGTGTCTATAATTGTCATCAAGATGTGGCATGTCAGCAGGACTCCCGCGTCCGCTGCTCCCCATCTCCACGCAGTCACTCAGGTAACAAACCCATAATCTCGCCCTGTTTTCATGATGGTTGAATTACACATAATTGTTTCTGCACAGTGATTGATTTCTGCCTGAATAGAGACCTCTGCCTTTTTTCAATGCGAGCGAGTGGCAGCCAAGTCTCTCCATCTAGGAGGAGGCAGCAGCCTTTGAAGAGATCAAAGCCAAGGCCGCGAGCAGTTGTGCGCCCTGGGAATATGGAAAGCCTTTATGCTCTCAACCCCATTTCCAACATCATGTTGGATTGCAGCTGCATTACATTCTGCCAGCATTCTTAATGCTTTTAGTATTGACTCTGACATCACCGATAGCTGTTTTAAAGTAACAAAAGCTGAAGGATGACTTATTTTCACAACTCCGTAATTGGAACATGCAAAGTTAGGAGAAGGGAGCATTTGTTTTTAATCTGACATACAAAAGAAAGCACAGAAAATTATATAAGTTCCCCAAAATTAAAACCACGTTTTTCATATGGAAAGAACAGAGGGGGCATTTTTATAGCCTAGACCACACAAAATGAACTGATTATGCACATGCTTTTTCAAGCCTAAAGGCTGAAGTAAAAATACGATTGGGCAAGCGAGTCAAATTGGGAAAAAATATTGTGACTCACGGTACGTTTAGTGACTTTTAGCACCTGATGCGGGGCAAAATAATGTAGATGCCCAAGCTGTTGCCTTCCCTCTGCAGCTCCTTGTAGCAAACTGACAGCAGTTCACATTAAACCAGACACACAGAACACGGCAAACAAACGCTAAATCCCCATTCGTTATCTAAAAAGATAAATAACCATCTGAAAGTGTAAAATACTGCAAAGCTTCCCCTAAGACTCCCTCTCCTCCAGACAACTCTTAGACCGTGTTAAAACTACTCTCACCACAATACTGTTTTCAGGGGCATCAAGTGCTCCCACGCTCCTCCTCTCCCCTCATGTGGCTTCGCTAATAAAACAAAAGTAAATCTATCAAGAAAGACTGTCCTGAACTTTGATTAAACATACACCTACACCACCCTGACAAAAATATTTCCAGGGAACTTTTAAATCTTCTCAGTGGAAAGGAGGGGGGATAAAAAGGTTGTAAAAAGCAAGAACCTGGGAAGGCACAGCAGCGGAATGACTCTGTGTCCATATGCTGACCAGTCTGAGCACCACTGCTACTTTGACAAATATTTTTATTCATGCTAAAACCACTGAATAGGAGCTTTTAAGAGCAGTAATTTTTAAATATGGTAGCTGCCACTACAGCGTGCAGAGTGCTGAGGAAGGATGTGCAAATAAAGCATAAGCTGTAAAGAATTAAACATTATAAGCTGTAAAGAATTAAACATTATGAGCACCCATGTATTAGCAATAAAAATAATTTCCTCTTAGCTATATCATTTTTCTTGTACTGTTCTAACACTCCTTTTCCCCTCTAGTTATTAAAACCCTGACTCAAAGACAACAGCAAAGGGATCTGCCCTCCCTCCCTATGGACACAGAGCTTATGTCCCTGTCATTTCAAGGCTGGGAAACTGTCTCATTTATACTTTGTCTGCTCTTTAACACACATGAACCATACTGAGGCTGAAACTAGAGCCAAACATAGCAACCTCTTTACCAAGATGTAAAAGCTTGTTGTTTTTCAGCAGTATTAAGACAGAGATATTTTCTGTGTCAATCCAAGGTTTTGGGGGTTTTCCCTACCACTATTCTTCTGCCACCCCCAGCAAATTTACTGCTTCCTCTGCACAACCCGCTTTCTTAACTCAGGGCTAATGCTCCATGGCTCTGATGTCCTCTCTGATAACCTGAGGGATGCTCATAAAACAACGGTGAGGAAAGAGTGGCAAGATATGGAGAGCTGGAGCAGTCACTGCAAAGAGAGGTATCTGCTGCCATGTTGGCAGGGCAGCTCATTCAACTTCTGCCTACCCCACAAGGAGTCTCAAGTGTCTGGAAATGACTGCCAGCCTCCAGAATCTCAGTGAGTAGCACGCGTAGCATTGTAAAGGTCTCCAAAACACTCTCCTGTATGAAGAAACAGTAGTAGACAAGTCAATTTTATATGATGCTGCAACCCTGCTCTTTAGTGTGAAACTATTACTGTGATGAAAAAGTATGTTTTACTGTAATTACTGCTTATTTTCCCTTCCAGGGACTTTTCTGTTCATTTGCAGAGGATTTACTTGATACTTTTGCTTGAAAGCTTGCTACTTTTTTGCAGCTATTCACTGAAATTTAAGAGCCACCATCTAGCCCAAAAGAGGCACACGAAAGGCTGCCAGCCAGCTTTTCATCCTATGCAGCCCACCACATAACCTGCACAGGCAGCTCTCCGTGATCAAGCAGAGGCACAGGTTCGCCTCACGCAGGGTATTTTGGTGGCTGTATTAGGGAGAGCTGGGGGACATGACAACAAACTTCATCGTCTCCTTAAATCCTCACATCCCTGCAAAGTGATGACCTGCAATGACTGCAACAAAGTTTTAGGTCTGGCTGCGGTGGTGGGGATGTGCAGCAGCCAGATGTGGCCAACGTGCATAGGCTGCAGCTACAGAGCTGGAAAGAAAAATGAAAACACCACCGATGACCTGGGTAACCCTGGGGAGGTGATGTCACCAGGGCACACCACTCAAGAAACACTGCCAGGCAGCTGAGAGCTGTGCTCCAGAAAACCCAGCCTGGGCGCACATTAAAGTAGCAGGTATTTCAGGATACCCAGGAAGAAGTCTTGTGATTCAAACCAGCCAGCATGTCCTTGCAAACCACTCTTCCCATCAGAGGCTGCTGAGGCATAGGGCACAGACATTGTTAGAAGCTGAAGACAGATGCCACCGTTGCAGAGATGCCATCCCATAAAAGCTGCTTTCAGGAACAGCCGAGCAAGGTCCATCCAGCCTCACATTAAAGGACAAAAGCCCCAGCATGCTGCTGCCCACGGGAGTCAGCTAAGAAGTCCTGGTCAGCCATCCCCAGCACATCATGTGCAAAAGCCATGAATTAATGACAGCTTCCTGGGAGAGGGAGCACACCCAGCTGCTTATCTAACTGCATTTGCACCGAATTTGTGAGAGAGGGACAGAGACAAAAGTGAGGGGTGAAAATAATGATGCTGAGGGCAAGCAGCCTGCCCTCCCTGCAGGGGGAGAGCAGACAGAAAACACAGTGGGTAGATACGGAGGCTGCTGCAGTGTTGGGGAGGGAATCTGAGGGGAAAAAAAAAGTCTGCTTTTTGACAAAAGGTTTTCAAATGTATTTTCTTAAGCCCCTCATTTTACTTTTACTTAGAAACTTCAGTAAGATTGTTTAGTCCTTAATTGAAAGGCTGGGTATGAAACACAGCCACAGCCAGCACTGACACTAACTTTCTTCTTATCTGCACCAGTTTTAATCCTCTTATTCCCTCCCTCCATTTTTACTTTCTCAAACTTATTCTCTGTTTTCATGCTAAAAAAAACCAACAACCCGAACAACAAACAACCCAATAACCATAAGTGAGCTGTCTTTCAGCTGGGCTCCTGAAGCAAACTCAGGAAAAGTAAAACTTTTTGCCACCTCTGTCATAACCTTCCTCTAAGTTTCTGACCAAATGCAGCTCTTTTGGGTCCTCATTTCCAGAAGCATCCTCCCAGACTGGGCCTCTGCTTTTCAGAGCAGGGTGGGGGGAGGCAGAGGACATGACCCCCCTCCCCTGTGCCAGCGTGGGCGCCAGGGATACCTCCCAGGAATCTGCCAGCAGCCACCGACGCGCTGCAATTTCCACGGGTCACATCCTCACGCTAGACTCTACGTTGGTAATTATACACAGAATTTACCTATTTCATGCTTAATTGCACAGGCACAAACTTCTGCTCCACCCCCAAAACAGCTATAACCTACCATCGGCACTTTGTTAATCCAGGCAGCTCTACCAGTCCTGGCTTAACCCCCTAGGCTCAAATCTCAGCCCCAGTCTTAACCAGCCATGCCCTCCTAGGACAACCTGTGGAGCCCAGCAGAGGAGAGGGGCTGCAGGTAACCACAGCTGACTGGTGAGCTGCGTGCTCCTGGGCTGTGTGAAACGCCACCTCCAGAAGAGAAATGCAAGACCCACTTGCAGGATCTTCTGCTGACTGAACCTGAAAAAAAATAATATTTTGTCCAGCAGATGTTGGTCAGAAAGATTCATTTAATGGAGGAAGGCATTTCTTTGTGCAGTGAGCAGAACCGTTTGACCAACTGTATGTATTTACTTGTAGTCCTGTAGCCAGAGCTGGAAGATAAGCTCCACAAAACCCCCTCTAAAATCCTCTCCTTAAAAAGTCTGCCTGTGCCCCAAACGCAGGGGGCTTTGAACTGGCTTTGATTAAACCACGTTTCTCAAATGAGTTTTTATTGTTCTGCCCCATTAATGAGTAATATTCTCATTTAGACACATATCCCTGGAAAGAAGAAGAAAGAAAAAGGAAAGATTTAAAGTTTCCAAGAAAGAAAGCAAGCTTTCTACGCAAGTTGTTTTGGGAGGGCCCTTGAAATAAAAAAGTCTCAAGCAAAACAGCACTTTCACCACTCTCCTAGAGTCTCTTAATATTTCCTTCTTACAAATTATGAAGTCATCTTATACAGGTCACTCTGCTAAGAAGCTTAGTAGTTGCCAGTTTGAAAAAAACATGTTTGCAATAGTGCTGTCAAACTGTCTGGGAGTTACCTAATAAATTAGCATTTTTTTGTGGTTCTCCTATTCTGAGTTTTCCTTCTGAAGATTTACATCTAAAAGAGGATCTCTCACCATTACCTCAGAAATATCCTCAAACTAACTAAGAGAAGAAAAAAGAGGTCCCAACAAAATCAGAAAAATCCACACACTTAAGAGCTAAGCTTTTTAAAGTTTTCTTTTTTCCTTTAAATCCAGCACAGCTTCCTTTTCTTCCTATACCAGAGGTATTTAAGACATGAAATAACGTGTGACGGAGAAGGCTTTGAGTAACAAATTTTCCAAATCCAACATGCTCAGTTCAGACCTATTTTTTAAGCTGAATTTCACTTGTATGCAGGAGGAAATCAGGCAGGAAAGAACAGACACAAATACAACCCAGCATGTTGGTGTCAGAGGGCAGTGAAACACAAAGCTTTAGGGGCATTCTGCAGGGTAAATTATTTTAATTGCTTATGCTTTTCAAAATATAGTTCGGTATGTTCAATATAGGGCTTATTTCCTCAATATCCTCAAAAACTCTCCCAGAGCCAGCTCAACGAGCTCACTTTTCCTTTCCGTATCCATCTCCAGCATCTCAGAGGGGACCACGGACATGGGCTCCGACACCTGACTGTCACCCGCCCACCTTCTCCTGCCGCGCTCCCAACAGCTTCTCAAGAGGCTGAGCCTGCATGTGCGCTTCTATTTGGGAGAACCCAGGGACCATTTTTACTCTTCAGGGGGGCTAATTCACGTGCAGACACTGAGCAGAGAAACCAGTCTCCCTCAGTTCAGAGGGGTCCCTGTGTCAAGCCCGGCTGTTCTCTGGCTTCACCTCAACTTTTCTGTAACAAGTGTCTCTTTGGTTGAAGACAAAGAAGCGCTGCTGACCAGGCTGCAAGGAGTGCCATGCGATGAAACAAGCTGCCACAAACCCCTCAATCAAGGAGAGAGCATTAAAAATGAATTTGCGGCACCGTTCTGTGGCATGGCTGTGTGGGATGTGATGTGTGTGGGTGGGGGAACCCTGCTCGTGGGGGTACCCGTGAGTTACACAAAAGTTCAGTGAAGGTGCTACAGGATGGGGAAGTGGAGGGAGAGAGTGCAACCAAAACTACAATTACCACCCGTAACTGCAGTTCACTAAACCTGATACAGCAGCAGCCAAACTTTAGAAACTACAGACCCTAAACAAATCTCCGGGTTGTGGCATTTTAACGAAGTAAACACATTTGCACTGCTGGACGTGGTTTATTTGCATTTTAGCACATTGCCAGGGAAAGGGCCTTTCTCCCGAATGCAGTCTGCATTTGACAAGTGTTGACACCTTTAATCGTCACCTCTGTATTGTACTTTTTTTATGCTAGACGAGGCTTGCCAATGCCAGATTTGGGGGGAATGAAGAAAGATCAAGGCAAGAAGAAAACCCAAAACTGTGGAGAGACAACAGATGGTCACAAAGATAAATCTCTGAGGCAGTTTTGAAACACAAAGAGGAAGAAAATTGAAGAAATAGAGCCTTATAGCATAGCCAAGTGACCAGTTACTGAGACAGAGCGTTGGCTCTGAGCAGCCAGCCTCACTAAGACCCTAACGCAGAAATACAAATCCTACAGGGATAGGTTTTTAGAGCTCACCACTCTCCAACTATGAGCCAAAAAAACTGCCCAACAAAAGCTCCATGTTTCCTTTCCCTGTTTTTCTGTACATAGATGATGAATCAGACCATCTCCAGACTGGTTTTCTTTGGATAACCCCCACATCCCAGTACAGAGCTCCGTTCAAGTCAGCCAAGGGGGAAACTGAGCTTCTATCAGCTTTGTTCAAAACACCAGCAATTTCAGGAGGTATGTCATGGCAAATGTGTGCACGAAATCACAGGCCCCCATGGACACTGCCCTCACGTGCTGGCCTAGGTGAAGCAGACCTGCCCACCCCTTTGAGGTGCAGGGCTGGAGCACTGAAAGCACCTGGACAGACAGACACTTTTTGGAATTAACATCTGCTCTCTGGCTTGCCTCAGAACTCCTAACCAAAGAGATTCTATGGTTTAGGCATTACACCTGGTGACAACAATACATTTACTTTTAAGATAAGCTGCCCATATTAGAAATATTCAATCAAAGCCTCATAACTTTACACGTGATTTTTGCTGACTAAGCTCATCCTATTGATTTTATGCCTCAACTTCACCTATACCCACAGCCACTTAAAGAAAATAAACAAACATCGAGTCGACCTTTCAGCTCCATGAAAATGCTCTGCTCCACAAGGGATTCAGTATCTTTGAAGATCACAGGTGAAGATATCCCAGATCCTTCATCTCAACTTGAAGCATCAGAGAGAGCAACACCACTGGCAGAAGCCAGGGGAAGGTATGTCACTTCTCCTCAGGCAATTTGGAGCACTTTTCTTCCCCTTGAGGAGAACAGGCAATCCCGGGCTGATTAACACAGTTGGTGCACGTGTTAACTCCCTACTGCACTTTTAGCTCAATCCCAAAAATTCAATGAATACATTTTTATTTAAGTGCTCAATCACTTTCTTGCTGAGAGGACAGATTCCTTTGAAGTGGGAAACCCAAACTAAATAAACATATCCACAAGATCCAGGTCTCAAAATAGAAGCCATTGGGTTGCTAGATTAAGTTATTCTGAATGCAATTTTCTTAAGTGAAGCCTCCTTATGAAGGGCTGGAGTGACAGGGACATTAATCCCCAACAGCCCGGGCAGGACCAGCACACCACGCAGCTGCAACGGCTTCCCCCGAGCCTCCTACGAGAAGGGAGTAAACTCAACAGCCAGATGGGAATGGTCTTCACACCACACACGCCTTACAGCCAAAACCAGCGTAGAGATAAATGCCTCCTAGCCAGGACAGGGGCAATTTGGGGTAAATGGGAGTCATTTACCCAAAACTAGAGCATCACTGCACATGGCTCCCCTGCAGCTGTGGGGAGGACTCAGGCTGCGAACAACCTGTCTCAACCTGGACCCACAAGCCACCTCAGCAGCATTTCCCTCAGACCAGCCACACGCCCCATCAGTGCCCATCTGTGCAAGAGCAACACCAGAGATCACAGCAGGACACACAAGACACGGACCTCTGGCTGCAGAATGTTCAGTGTCCATATTAAAGCAGACTCTTACACATCCATCTTCTGAGAGCCACAGTGTTTCACCATGACCAAAACCAGCACATGCCTCTAATAGGACTTTGGGAATATTACAGCAGCAGTAAAATGCTTTTGTGTGGGTTATTTCCTTCCCATATCAGGAGGAGTTTTCCCTAACTGTAAACAGAAGTTAAGTATTAGGGAGGAGCCAGGCCTGCGGTACCCTGGATTTTCAATGCCTGCAGCCATGCAGTGCTGCAAGTATCTGGAAAAAGTCTTTACCTCTTTTGATGCCCAAACCTGTGGAGCTTCAGGCTTTCTTCTTGAGCCATATCCTCCCTGGCACTTGCAGCCTGTAACAAGCTATTCTTATTAACATTTTTTCTGGGCTGGGATTAAGTTGGAGAAGAGGTGGCACGGCAGCAAAACAACAGGAATGACATTTTGCTTTTAAACAGCCTTAAAATGTAAGCAGCAGCTCCACCATTTACAGTTTATATTGCATTAGCTCCTAGATGTACAGAAAAAAGGAGATTTAGGACATAAGCATACACACATACTAATACACAAAAGCTCCGACTTTGATGATTTGTAAGGGGTGGGGGGTTTGTTTACTCCTCTGTTGAAGCCACACATGCACAATTGCTGCCTCTGGACTGAGACATCAAGAGAACATTTTCTTTCCCCCTTGCCCACTCAGAATTAGATAGATTTCCTAATTGCATCACCCTGACAAGGAGAAGGCAGCAAAACCAGAAAGGCTGTTTTCTTCACCAGTATGTGCCTGAAGACCACGTTAATGATGGATATTTGTATATAAGACTCTGCCTGGATCGTGCCATCTTAGCACGAGCAACCAGATCAAGCTTCAAAGGTCAGCCTAGAGGCACCGCAGCAACTTCTTCTGTCTCCTTTTCCAAATGGAGAATTCATTTCACTCAAGGGGAAAAAGGAAGCGCCACCAAAACTCGACCCACAACCACTCACGGCTTGGATTTGTGTTTCACAGAGACCTGGTTTGTGTGTGAGACTGATCCTCCGTGATGCTTGAGTCAGAGCAGCTGACAGACGTGTTTTGCAGCAGTGAGGTCCCTCTAGTAGCACTGAGCAGATTCCTCTTCCCCCCAGTGCTGGCATTGGGCGCGACTTACCGAGCACTTCAGCAAATAGAGCTAAAATTTCTCCCCATGCAAGCCCAAATAAACCCCAACAAGTTCTGCTTCCATATCCTGGAAGCTTTGTGCTCCTCTGCATCTAATTTCAAAGTTACTTAAAGAGCTAATCAGCATCACTCGACTTCATTGAGAAGACAAGTGCTGTGCAGGGTGAAGCGGCAGAGCCTCAGTACTGGGTGAGCAGCTCTGGCTTGTTGAGCTTCTTGGCTGCCTGTGCAACTTGTTTCTTCAGGCATGGGTCTGGGATTTCAGAGGGAAGGAAGACATGTGACAGGACCACAGCTGCCTATGGTCCTCAGAGCATCCTGCTCCAATGCCAGCTTGGGAATTAGTGCAAAGCTTTCTGCTGGGCGATATGGGAGCAGGATCTGAGTCCAAACATCTGCGCTACAAAGCCCATTTCGTATCAGGTCAGGGAGCTTTCAGCTGACCACAGCTCCCAACAAGTGCCTACAATTGCACAGTCAGCAGAAGAAAGCTCTCAGGAGAAGACAATATTATGAAAAATTGGGTTTGTGTCCTTTTGCAGTACATTCCCCTTGGGGTCCCACAAATCCCCCACAAGCAAGTGAAGCAGCCTGCTTTCAGGGAGACAGAAAGTTGCAAATGGGAAACAAAACCCTCTTGCTGAGGCGCTGTAGCCACTCATTCTTGCCATTTCTACCCTCGTCCTTCCTCCCGTCCATAATATCCACACAATCTCCAGGGATGTTAGCTCTTCAAGACAGGAACTATCTCCATATCCCTCCCCATGCAGAAGTACACACAGAATATCCAAAATTTATGTAAGGGGAGGTCCTGCATAGAGATGTTATTCCTTACATTCAAACTCTTAGCAGAATTCCCCATTATTTTCAAATGGAAAAGCTGTGTTTTGCAAGTTGCTGTAAGGTGTTTATAGATAGTGTTCTCCAACCTATCTGACACCTCCAGCTGCTACAAAGAGACAGTTTAGCTGCAAAGAAATAAACCCAGACCCCAAGAACAGATAAGAACAGACAAAAGGGAGGTTGCAAGCAATCTTCTATCTTCCCACAGAAAGTTTAACTCATTGGGAAAGAGGAAGGAACAAAGGCAAAATAATTTTCTGAATGAATTTAAGACACAGAGAAATGATCCTTCTTCAGCAACCTCTTCTGTCCCCACTTTCCAATTACACAGATGAGAAAGGTTTACTACCCCAAAACCAGTCTTGGTAACGAAAAAGTAAGAAAAAAACCCACAAATGTTAGAAAACAAGCAGCTGTCTCCATCTCCCATCCAGTATCCCCATGATGCTGAGAAACCACCAAAAGATATCTTGAGTGCACAGGATGCACGTTCACCAGGTGTCACTGCGGTTTTCATACATCACATGCCACTTCTGCAGCCACCCAAACCGACTGCTCTGCTTTTTCATTTAGCCAGCTATCTGATAAGAATATGTACCGTGGCGTGAGGCTTGTACCTGAACTTGTCATTAACACTCTCCTGCTGCTACAAATACAACTTGTAAAAGGCAAATCAGTTGTCAGGAGAATAAAAATTAAAAATAAAAAATAAAAAGTAAAAAAAAAAAAAAAAAAAAAAAAGAGGAGGAAAATGGGAAAAAGGAGACAACTCTAACAATGGCAGATCTTGAAAGATTTGAAAT